>VDFB02301323.1:0-27036 GCA_007258455.2 Sequoia sempervirens
TACTAATAGTATTCAAGTATTCCAAATGTTAGTATTTGCAATTTTACTAATTTTCCAAAGTTTAATTTGAAATGTTATTCTTAAACATCTTTTTATAACTAGTTATTCAAGTACCATATGTATATCAGCACCACCCCTTCCAATCAGTCTCCTACAAACTTAGATCCCTTGTCCCATCCTGAGACACGCATCGACAGGATGCATCCCCTTCAGGAAACTCCACGGAACAATAGTAGAATGTTACCAATAGGATAAATAAAACTTCAAAATTAAGATAATTACTCAAGTTCACAAAACAAAGAAAAGTACTAACCATAAGTATTTTCAAAACATGGTCACCATAAAAATTGCGACCCTTTTTAACCGCGTAGCAAAGAGTGATAGAAACCATTGACAATGAAACAAAGTCTTAAGGAAAAAAAATTAGGAATAACATCTCAATTCTCTTGAATTGATTTTAGTCATCTTTGAGCCCAAAAAGGCAGCATATTTCTCTTCGATATCTTATAAAATGTAAATATAGCAATGGTTTGACTCTTGAATTTGACATACATTATTGGAACCCTTTGAAGAAAAACCCATTTGAATGTAATCCTGATACCAAGCTCGAATCTACTTGGAAATGTACTGAGTCTGAAAGTGGTAAATGAGAAACTTTACAAATATGCATTGTCAGAAGGACCTAGTGGAGCATTTTGTGAACATTCAGTAGATGTGGTTCAATGTTTGGGAGTTGAAAAGGCTAAAAGAAAAGTGGCTTACATATCCCAGGACATTTACAAGATAACAAAGTATATGAAGATGCCATGCTGCTAGAATATCAGTACGAAAAATATTCAAAAAGAAACAAATTATATTAATTTCCACGTGTGACCAAAACACAAGTAGGTTAATGGGCCTTAAAAGTACATCAATATACAATAGAAAATTCAATGAATAGAAAAACATATAAAGCATTGTAGAGAAGCCGAGAGAGAAAGGAGACCATTGGAATAAAATTTTAACACAACCTCGTATGATGGTGTACAATAAGAAATGAAGGGTCATCAATGAAAGATGGGATGCTTCATATGTTTAAGGAGGTCATTGTCGAGAGGAATATGTTATCCAAAAGCAGTTATAAAAACTGAAACTTCCTACATTCAGTTCTCCTTCAGTTTGTCATATCTTATTTTCACAGCTCCGTTTGATCCTTTTTTAAAAGTTTGTTGAAACAACCTTCCAAATATAACCTAGATTCTTCAACTGTCACATAGATTAGATATTCAGGGGAGCAAAATCTCGAGCATGTGTTCTACTCCATGAACACGTAAGAATAGGTTCTTGGATCATTAATGCTACTTAAATGCCTTGCTAACAAGCACAAGTCAACAAATCTCTCAAGAGGGTCCAGTATGGTGAAAAGGAGGTGAGATGGATTTAGGGCATTGAAAATATAAGTTAGCAAACATTTAAATTTTAGCTAAATTTAGCTAATATACTTGTTTAATTAAACTGGATAGCACTTAACAAACCATGTCACAATAATACCTCAACATTACAACACAACATTGTTAAATGATTATGGTTAAGAAAACAACAAATTATATGAAGCATCATAATTTTATTGCATATATTTCCTCTTACCTTGGTATGATGCAAGGGAAGATAATAAGATCCTTTAGTTGCTCTTTCCCACAAACAAAAGTTTGATGAGTTCACAAAACCCAAAACTAAGTGATACGATATTCACAAAAATAATGTAAAAATCAATTCATGGGAACTAAATTAAATAAAAAATCAATTGTGTAATGGAATAAAAACATGGGAAAGGAAAAATTTGGCGATAAAGCTAATAGATAAACTTAAAAAATTAGAAAAATAAAGTAAATCCTAGGCTAAGACTTTCCAGATACAGGCACTGCAATTAGAAATCAAAAGAAATCTAAGAATAATAGCTCACAATATGCTTCTATAAAACCCCCTATAAATCAAACCTAACGGAAAATATAAAAACACGCCTTTGTCTGCAAAACCCACCAAAATTTTACACAAATCTACTGCTTACTCTATGTTATAGTGAAATTCATAAATAAAATCACAAATTTAAACTTTTAAATTAAACAGAAGATACTTGCCTAAAGAAAGAAATCCTGACTTCCTTGTTACACGATCCTATTGCAATGGTAACTATGTTGGCTTGATCATTTGCACTTGTTAAAATATAACGTTGAAGATAAAAAAGCAGTAGATAAAGCTGGTAATATACATTGCAGATAAGGCTAGTAATATGAGATAAAACCTTGATTTTTGGCTTTCATTTTCAATAGGAGAAAAAACTGATACAAACACAAAATGATATACCAAACAAAGGGACGTGAAGGATATAAGGCTGTAAAAAAAACTTTTAAAGATTTTATCTTCTTTGCTTTAAAATAAAATGTTGTTTTTAAGATGCCATGAAAGCTCCAGTTAAAGCTTGCTTTTTTTTTCCATCTTTGTTTTTGCCTACTTTCAGTAAACAAGGTTATACAAATGCATGGGAAGCTCGCGTAAGATTGAATCAGGGCCACCTCGGGCCCCACCTTCATCGTTTTCAGCAAAGGAAAAAATTAGAGGTAAAAACAAAGTAAAATAAAATAAAACATAATACTTAAGTTTTTCCCCTTAAAATCTGCCCATAACACACCCAATTTTTAAACCAATCATATGGATGTAAGATAATTTTTTTAATTAGTGAAAGGAAATAGAAAAGAGCAATGGAAAGTAATTTTTTTAATTAGTGAAAGGAAATAGACAAGAGCAATGGAAAGTACTAATAAAGAGCAATTGTTTGAAGGAAAGAGATTACCAAATAAATTGAAGTAGCCAAACCAATCACCACCAAAGCAAGAGAGACACAAGAATTTGTTAAGGGGAAAAAACAAGAAAAAACCCCAATATTATGAATGGAGGCAAAATGCCTAAAGAATAATACAAAGAGAGAGAGCTTCAGCCTTAGCTTGCTTGCATGAGTCTTAAAGAATGAGAGGAGAGGCACCTCAATAAGTAGAGGTGAGAAGAAGGAGTTAGAATGTAACTCCCAACTCAATGAATGCCACCATTCATCTATGTGTGTGCAAAGTGTCACCTCTTAAGGAGGTGGTTACAAATATTCCTTAATAAAGGAATTAAAAAATAAGCCATCCTCACACATGTGTGAGATGACAAAAAAGACAAAAGACTTGTAGGGATTCCTTTGGAATATTCCTACAAGTTAATAAATAATTACAATTAAAGAATAACCTTTACCAAGTAAAGATTAATCTTCTAACATCCCCCCTTAAGCTTTACTTGGGGAGGTTACATCAAACCCTTCAATGGGTTGTAAACCAAGATTTTTACAATGAAAGAGAAATTTATCTTTACAAAGAGCTTTGGTGAGAATATCTGCAACTTGATCTTCACTTTTACAATACAAAAGAGAAATTTACTTGTCTTCAATTTGCTCTCTAATGAAGTGATGTTGAAGAGCAATGTGCTTGGTCCTTGCATGAAAAATTGGATTCTTTTCCAAAGCAATAGCACTTTGATTATCACAATACAAAGGAGTAGGATCCTTTTGAGGTAGACCCAAGTCTTCAAGTAATCTTCTTAACCATAATGCCTCTTTAGATGCATTTGTACAACCTTTATATTCAGCTTCTGTAGAACAAAGAGAAGTAGATTGTTGTTTCTTACTATTCCATGAGATTGCACCTAATCCAACAAAGAAACAATAACCACAAGTGGATCTCCCATTATTGGGATCACCTTCTAAATCTGAATCAATATAACCTTTTAAAGAAAAATCATAATTTGCATCATAAAAGAGACCAAGATTAAGAGTGCCTTTAACATATCTTAAAATTATTTTTGCAACTTTAAAATGAGTTTGTTGTGGTTTAGACATAAAGCTAGAAACCAATCCAACACTTTAGGTGTTTGCCAAATTTGCATACCCAAAATAATGTAATAGGCCCAAATCACTCATTTGAAATTGTTGATTGAGTTGAGACTTAACATCACTAATCAAAAAGTTAGAACTAGAAGTGATAATTAAATCATTAAAATAATAATCACAATATCATTTTCACTATGTTTAATATATAAATTTGGACCATTTTTACTTCTAATGAAACCATGAGATAGAAAGAAAGCATAGCCCAAATTATAAAATGTCAATATATCTAGACATAGCAATAATAGTTCTAGGTTTCCTCTCACTACATCATTTGTTGTAATGTAAAGGGAAATTGTGTCAAGATTAATAATAAAGGACTTTGAAAATTAGTCCTAAAGATGGTTTTAAAAAAACCATATTGCCTTCAATAAAATAATGAAACATAAAGGTTTCAAGAACTTGATCCCCATCAATTTAGAAAATAGATCTAAGTTCATAAAAAAAATAAGTGCATACCATCAAAGTGGATGGAAATATTTTCCATGGGTCCCAAAAAAAAACTCCAATGAGACTTGATAAAATATATGATTCATTATAGATAGGGCTCCCTATGCAACATTACTGCAAATGTGACTAGCACAAAAAATATATGTAAAGGCTCCATTGAGACTTGATAAAGTGATTAACTTGCAAAACATATATAGATGGAATAAATCCATCAAGAAGGAAATACTCCAATGAGCTTTTAATTTTCAAAAAATATATAGATGAAATAAATCCATCAAAAAGACAAATTGACCAATAATGCACAATATCAGATTAATGAGACACAATAAAATATCAAATTCCCTTTTTCAAAACAACATAATTGTAGTTGAGAAGGAAACACTAGATTTGTTTTAAATATTGTAATAGATGAAAAGCCACAAATCAAGCCACCTTAAGTTATGAAAATTAATATTAAAAATAAATAAAAATTATGATGGAATAATGGGAATTGCATATTATGAAGTGAAGTATTATTAAGTATAAATAAGTCATTTAAGACGATATTCATGCATTCATGACTACATGAATATCCCCTTTTCATATTCCAAATATAATTGAGTAAAACAAGTACACTATTATTGGGTTGATCAAGTCCAATAATAAAGTACTTGTGAAGTTATTTAAAAAAAATTATGTGAAGCAACATGATGAGATGCACCTAAATCAATAACCCATTCAAAAAGGTTTAGAAACATTCAAACTACATGTAAAAGCACGTCTAGATTGATCACCATTGTTATGAAATTGTTGATTATTTTGATTCATAGGCTTTTTCTCAATTTTCTTTTTAAAACAAGTATTTTGCCAATGACCATCCTTATTACAATAAGTGCAATGTGGTCTCTTAGAAGAGTTAAACTCTCTAGGATCATTGCCATTATTATAATGAGGTTTGAAATTATAATGTTGTTGTTTAGAATGAGGTTTAAAATTTTGCTTATGCTTAGACAAGAAAGCATGTTCATTAGACTTAAGAGTACCAAACTGAATTAACTTAGCCTCTTCTTGTCTTAATAAATCACGAAAAATATCATAAGTTAATTGAGTAGCTAAAGAAGGAATAGCTAATTGAGCATGAATATTAGTAATGAATTGCTGAAATTGTCTAGGAAGACACTTTTTAAGAATAAGATGAATTAATCTAAGATTATCTAATTTAACTCCTAAACCATCCAATTGACTATTTAAAGCATCAAATTTCAATAAAAAATCATCCATAGATTTAAAATCAGAATACCTCAAATCTTCAAGTTGATCTTGAATTTGAATTTTTCTTGATTCATTTGTACTATCATAAATTGTTTTGAGTTTGTCCCATGCTTCATAGGCAGTTGTACATGTCCCAATGTGAACATAAAGTTTGGGTGACATGGAGATACCTATGAGGCCAAGGGCTTCCTCATTTTTAAGATTCCATTTTTCAATTTCATCTTTGGATGCAGACAAACCTGGTTTAGATTTAGGATCCGTTGCAACATCCAAAAGATGTTTAAATCAAAAAATGAAAGAAATGTGAGTTTTCCAAGAATGATAGTTAGAACTAGTTAATTTAATCTCAGGAATTAAAGTTGACATGATTGCAATAAAAAATTTACTTTATGAAAAAAAAACTATTGTAAATTTTTGCTTAAAGAAAAATCCCTCTTGATTCAATTAAATCTTTAAAAAAAAATTGTCTAAAAATAAATAAGCCCCTTTAAACTAAAATATTAAAAACAACTTTTTTAGAAAAAAATAATTAATTAAATTTCAAATGTTAAAATAAACTAATATATTATTTTAAAAAATAATAAATATTAATAGATTTAATATGATAAACTTTAGAGAAAATTAATTTAAAACTTTAAAAGTTGTAATAAAAAACATAGTATTAAAAAAAGACTTTATTAATTTTTTTTGAGAAACCTACTTAATCGATTAAAAGAGGAAAAGAGTGCTTTTTAAAAAAAATCTTTTAGCTTTTTAAAAGCTTAAGATATGCAAATCTTTTTTAAAAAATAATGAAAAAAAAACTTTTTATGGTAAAATCCTTTTGCATAATAAAAACTTTTATTAAAACTAGTATGCCTTTTTTTCAAAAAAAAACTTCAAAAGCACATTAAAAAGGGAAAATGTCCAGCCAAGAGAATGGGCGGGAAGATTTTTTAAAAAAAATCTTTTTGAAAGGAGATTAAAGAGCAACAGGCGGGAAATACTTTGAGGGTTTGATTTTAAAAAATTAAAAGAAGATAAAGATTTTATTTTGCATGAGTGCAGGTCTGGTGTGCAAAGGATATGGCTGCGTTCTGGATGAAGGAAGGAGCTGTGAACAGCGGCGCCAAAAGTTGCAAAAGCAAGATTTGTATGAGGCAGGGCCTTCAAAATTTAGTAAACAAGATTTGGATTAAAAAGAAAATTGATTTTTCTTTCTTTAAAAAAATGCAATGGCTGAAAGCTTGAATATTATTTATTATTTTTAAATATTTTTTGATATTTTATTATTCAAGAAAGATTGAGATTAATAGTAAAATAGAAAAAATAGGGATATTGAAATTGATTTTTTTTTTTAAATTGAACATGTAAATATGGAGAATTTTTACAGATATGTAAAAAAGCAGATTACCCTTTTTCTAAAATGTAAAATATAGTGATTTTATTTACAGATTTAACCTCATATTGTAAAAAAAGTTACAGATCTAAAAAAAATGAAATATAACCTTTTATTTGAGGGTTTCTAAAATTTTGCAAAAAATAAACATGCATACAAATTATAATCAATTTTTATACAGATCTAATATTAAGATTTGTATAAACTGTAGAAATAAATAAACTTTAAATTGAAAGTTGAAAAATAAGATAAACCCTTGTTGGGTTTTTGCACTAAATGCAAACAAATTATTTGAAGTATGAAATTAGAAAACTGAAATTCCTGCACAATAAAAATAGGTTAGAAAAGAATTTCTAAAAAAAATTTGATTTTTTACAAGAATTTGAACATGCAAAAAATGGGTTTTTTTAAAACTTGAACTATAACCCTTTATTTGATGGTTTAAAAGAAAAAAACTGCATAAACTTAAGTATGCATGCAAACTAAAATACTTTAAAACTTTAGATAAAAAAACCTGCACAAGGGTTAGAAGACAAAAAACAACCAAGATTAGGCACTAGATCTTCTTCTCCTCTTTGAGAATGTCTCCAATGGTGTGCTGAAAAATATGGTAAACCTTCAACAATATAGCTCACAAGATATTAGTAATACCAAGCTCTGATACCATGAAAGGAAATAGAAAAGAGCAATGGAAAGTACTAATAAAGAGCAATTGTTTGAAGGAAAGAGATTACCAAATAAATTGAAGTAGCCAAACCAAGCACCACCAAAGCAAGAGAGACACAAGAATTTGTTAAGGGGAAAAAACAAGAAAAAACCCCAATATTATGAATGGAGGCAAAATGCCTAAAGAATAATACAAAGAGAGAGAGCTTCAGCCTTAGCTTGCTTGTATGAGTCTTAAAGAATGAGAGGAGAGGCACCTCAATAAGTAGAGGTGAGAAGAAGGAGTTAGAATGTAACTCCCAACTCAATGAATGCCACCATTCATCTATGTGTGTGCAAAGTGTCACCTCTTAAGGAGGTGGTTACAAATATTCCTTAATAAAGGAATTAAAAAATAAGCCATCCTCACACATGTGTGAGATGACAAAAGACAAAAGACTTGTAGGGATTCCTTTGGAATATTCCTACAAGTTAATAAATAATTACAATTAAAGAATAGCCTTTACCAAGTAAAGATTAATCTTCTAACAATTAGCAAAGTTAAATATTTAACAAGTTAGCTTTTACAAATTTTAATTTAATTTTAAATTTATTACAAATATTATTTTTCATTGATTAAAAATCAAATTGTTAATAACTAGATAACTAATAAAGCAAAACTCATTGCAATAGTATTACCTTACGAAAAGTACTAATAATTTATATAAAATATACTATACAATAATTTTAGTTTTAAAAATTTCTATTTTAAATGTTATTAAATAATAAAATAGAATAAAATAAAATTCATTCTCAAGTTGTTACACAATTGGCAACTATATTTTAAAAGCACAACATAAATTAATGAAATCATATGATCTTCTATGCTCCATTATATCTATGAAATAGCACTTCAAAATAATAGAATTGTACACGATGCTTTCATTGAGAATTGAATTTTATATGAGCTCTCCCCATTATTAGCCGATAGGCTATTATAGGTGGGAATTCCACCGGAAAAGTCTTACTGTCTGATGCCGGTGGACTATTCCGGTGGAACTCCCGGGCATACGATGTACATTCCACTGCTGAATTAATGCAACCACTTCATTAATTATGCCAGCTATTCTGTCAACTCCGTAGCCTCTATTTTTCTGTCATATCTCAACAAGCATTAAATACAAATCTTAGAATGGATTCGAATGGATATTCAGTAACTCCTCCAACTTGTCCCTGTCAAATCATCTGCAAGTTTCACATGGATTGTGGGTAGTTTAGAAAATGCTTTTTTTAGCCGATAGTTAGCCGATAGGTGGGAAATCCACCAGCGTATGTACAGTCCATTGCGAAGTCACCAGGCATGGCCATTCCTCCTTCGTGTCAGCAGGTATGGGTCTGAAGCCGCTTGCACCGTTTACACATTCCTAGGCTCTCCGTGCATAGCCAAGCATTTAGGAAGTGACCAAATTTGGTGGAGGTAATAAATTTCAACTAGGTTTTTTGTCCAGCTTCTCTGGTTTCGACTTCTGCTTTCTACCTTATGATTTCTGCTACCTGACAAGTAAAGGCCGGCAACCAACAACACATAATGGAGCACCACTAGGTGCAGGTCGGCATCCTGGGTTTGGAAGGTTTCGTAGAGCCATTAGCAGAGTGGGTTTGAGGCGGAACCTGAGGATGGATGACCAAAGAACCTGGTGGCGATCACGTCTAGCCACTTTGTGGCTGTGAGGAGAGCCTTGGCTGGGCTTTCTGAGTCTAGAAGACTCTCGTACAAATCATTGTTGCCCAGAATATAAATTAGGGCTTGTATTGCAAAGTGGGCTTTGGCTATGGTTTCCCACCAAGCTTGCATTGGGTTGTTGTTAGAGGCTACCATGGATCCACTCCTGCTTCTTGTGGTGGTGGCGCTGGTGGTGGCACTGGCTGTTGTTCCTGTCGATGATACTGTTCCTTCACATCTGCTCAGAAGGTACCAGATTCACCTCTATTTCACCATGTTTTCTGCCTTTCTCTCAATTAAGCGGTTACAAATCGAAAGAATAAATAGGACTTGGGGTAACTTTGCAGGACTTAGGATAACAAGTTTTGAAAACTTTAACAACAAAAATGGACGAGGATTTTGCTTATGAATATATAAATAAATTGTTAGAGGCGCATTCATGGACCAGATTGTTGCGTGTGGCCTCTAGATACTTCAAAGGCGGCCGCCTTCATTGTCCTCATCGTCCGTGCATTTTCTCAATCTACCCACGGAAATATGCCCATCAGAGCCTCTGCATTAAAATAAGATGAAACCCTAAGTTTTATATGTTTACAACTTTAGTAAATATAGCATATTTCTATGTTATTTTTAATTAATACAAGGGTTGAACCTTGAACCCGCTTGCAGGAAATTCTATGTTTTAATTTCATTTACTGTTTAATCGACCATTCTTTTATTATTACTGTAATTGAATGAGTTTGTTGTGATGAGACGTGCTAAGTTATGACTCCAATCAATCTAAATTGTCAAGAATTCCATAATGTCTGCCCCTGTTCACTTTTCAGATTGTAATTTTTAGCTTGGTTTTCAACAACATTACAGTAGAATTTTATTTGAATGGCCTTCTCTGTTTAAAAGTTGTGATGGTTTTGTATGTTCCTAATTCTGTAATTTAACGACAGAAAATGAGAAATTTTAGTTTCAAGTTCAACTCATCTATGAAAACCGGAGCATGTTTTACAGAGTCAATGAAGAGAGATTGGAATGTTTGAACGATAAATTCAAAATTAAAAATAGAAACGCTTTGGCTATGACGTCTCATATCCCAAACCTAAACTGCATGAGTGAGCTGGCACATCCAAATTTCATTTAACTGAGAATGTTTGGGGTTTATTTATTTCCTCCCAGTGGCATATATATTTCACCATCGGTATATTTATTCATTGTCGGCATATAAATAGTTAGGGTTATTGATTTTGCAGATAGCTATATTAATCAATTTTGAATTGCTATGTAGGCAATATTCAAAATTCTTTTCTGGGCTTATTCGTTATCTGCAGGCCGCATTAAGTGTTTGGCAGGGATTTCATGCAGATTTTCTTTTTGCTGTGGTCATCCATCGTACCAGCCTTTATTTTTTGTTGCCCATCCCATTGCCAAGGTTGCTCCACCCACAAGCATAGGTCCATCACCGCCACCCTATCCGAGGGATTTTATTTTTATTTTTTAGCTATATTGCAACTGGTATTCTTTGTTCACCATTTTTGGGTCGAAAAGTCACTATCTTCTCTAATTTTATAACGTTCAATCATTTTTCAGCTTCTTTAATATCTATATACCTACTCTGCCATCTGAATTTGAGTAAATGAGAAAATTAGTTATATTGACGATTACCAAATTCACTGCACGTTGTACCGCTTGACTTGGAAAATGAAGAAGGGCACCCACAGATATGGATGAACACACATTCAATGATTAATGTATTGCTTAATATAAATTCACAAATGTAAATATGGTTGAACCATGTGAGCACAATTTTATTTCTATAAATTTATCTATTTTTAAAATAATTTTAATATGACTAAAAAAATTAAATTTATTCAATAGTAAAATAGCTTAAATTAATTACCTTCAAAATTAATGTCAAGTTTTTTTAAATACAAGAGAATTACCTTTAAAGTTGATATCAAGTTTTTAAAAATACAAGAGAACTTATTTTATTATAGTAACTTTGAATGAAAGTTTTACTTATAAATAGAAATTGACTTATGTTAAGTGTACTTATATGAAATATATTAAATTGATATTTTTATTTATAAAATTTAATTCTTTTAGTCATATTAAAACTATTTTAAAAATAAATAAATTTATAGAAATAAAGTTGTGCTCACATGATTAAGCCATATATACATTTGTGGATTTATGTTAAGAAATACATTAATCATTGAATGTGTGCTTATTGAAATCCTTCAAAGGGAAACTAAACAAGTTAATTTTTAAATTAAATTATCATGGATTTTAAATTTTTTAATGTGTATCCTACTCTATTGGGATAATGAGATTATATTCAATCCTTTGAACAAATTATTCTCAGAGACATTATATAGTTATATATGGGTGTTAGGTTTCAAGATAGTGTTCAATTAAGATTAGGGTCCAATTATGGTTCAAGGTTAGGGTTAGAATTCAATTATAGTTAGTGTTCAATTAGGGTTAGGTTTAAGGTTCAATTGATGTTCAATTACCTTTAGGGTTAGGGTTGGGGTTAGAATTCAACTAAGATTAGGGTTACAATTACAATTAAGATAAGAGTTAAGATTTAATTAGGATTTAATTGGTGTTATGGTTAGGGTTTAAATTCAATCAGGGTTATGGTTTAACTGGGGTTAGGATTATTATTCAATTATAATAAGGGTTAAAGTTAGGTTAGAGTTGGGGTTTAATAAAGGTTGGGGTTAGGGTTTAATTCTAAACCTAACCCTAACCCTAACCTTAAAACTAATCTTACTATTAACTCTAACCCAACCCTAAGCCTAATTTATCTCTAATCCTAACCCTAAACCTAATCATACTACTAACGCTATCCCAACCCTAATCCTAACCCTAACCGTAATCGTGACCCTAACCCTAACCCTAACCCTAACCCTAACCCTAATTTTTGTCTTCCATGTCACTGAGATTGCTACTAGCATATATATATTAATAATAATATATATATAAAAACGTCGAGAGATATCCTTCTTGAGGCATCTATTGCACTTTTATGTGAGTAATTGATTTAAAAATAAAGTTAGGGCTCAATTAGGTTTATATAATAAATATTTGGGTTAGGGTTCTAGGATAAAGCTTGGGATTATTTTTTTCCCTGCCCTTCAATATATTGCTAGGTTATATCTTGCTATCGGCGTAACCATTGCACCTCATTGGGGTGCAAGCTAGTAAATATTGAAGAGGGTAGTGACATAAAACAGACAACTAGGACTTTTTGCCCCACTCTGTTATATCATTGGCAAACATCTTTGACTATTGATTTTAATACTTATTAAAATTTTCCAACTCTCTTATATCATTGTCAAACATCTTTGACTATTGATTTTAATACTTATGAAAAAAACTTTCAATTTATTTTACTCAAACTTAATATTTTTACTTGAGATATCTATCGTTACATTTTCACTAACATTCAAGCTCCTATTTCACTTCAAAATACATCCCCCGTTTACATTATTCCACCGAACATCTCTATTGCTATCACTATCAGTGTCGCTTCGGTCTGCTTGTTTGTCCATGACTGCAGAGCTCGGCATGTGCAGAGTTTGAGGCTCCACTTTCCCTTCCAGCATCCTTACCACTTGTTCCATGCTTGGCCTCATCTCCTCATCCCTTTCAATGCATAACAACCCTACAATGCTTGCTCTTCTCACCTCTTCAATATCTGCCTCTGCTACAACATTCTCATCCACAATATTAATCGTCTTCCCCTGGTAAATTTGAGTTGCAGCCCACGGGGGAAAATAATACTTACTTGAATCTTGCACGTTTAAATCTATATTTCTTCGGCCAGAAATGATTTCCAAGAGCGTCATACCAAAACTGTATACATCAACCTTTGGAGTGATGGGAAGACCGGAGATCCACTCTGGAGCCAAATACCCCCTCGTTCCTCTCGTTGTGGTCAGTACGCGGCTGAAATCTCTACCCACAACCTTTGCCAACCCAAAATCTGCCAACTTCGGTGAAAAAATACCATCCAGCAGAATGTTCTCGGGCTTTACATCGCCGTGAATGATGCGATCTCTGCATTCCTCGTGGAGATAAACTAAACCTCGTGCAGTGCCTAAAGCGATCTGGAATCGAGTCTTCCAGTCGAGGACCTTCCGTTTACTTTTAGAAATGCTAGTGAACAGTAAGGAATTTAGAGAGCCATTGGGCATGTAATCATAAACCAGTAAGCATCTGGATCCTTCTGCACAAAACCCTCGAAGCCTGATCAAATTCCCATGTTGTATGTTTCCAAGAGAACTGATTTCTGCTCGGAATTGCTTATCATGTTGTCTTGAACCTTCCAATTTCTTTACGGCCACAAGCGTACCGTCTGTTAGAGATCCTTTGAACACTGACCCGAATCCTCCGCTCCCCAACTTAGACCTAAAATTCCTTGTTGCAATCTTCAACTCCTTGTAACTAAATATTCTAAGAAAAGAGTCTGAGGAATCCACACACGTCTCCATTGGTCGTTGCCGATACCTTTGCCACATTAAAAATGAGAAGATACTCAAAGCAACAGCGACAGCACTCACAATACTTGTTGATTTGAGTTTGGAGGACCATTTACGATCCTTTGGAAGTGCAGAGGCAGCTACTCGAACGGAGATACTCCATCTGCTATTTGATGGAGATTTGTGCATATTTAGCAAATCTCCAGACCAGATTTGGCAGGGCCCAGAAGGAGAATTGAAAGCAAACGCAGAGCACGAGCAGTTGCGGAGGCAGGCTTTCTGGCAATGTTTCTGTGTGGGTGCAGGGTATGACGAAGCTGAGTCATCAGGCAACGTTACACTATGGTCTATAAATTCGTCGGTGCTTCCTTTGAAGCCGCAGTTTAAGGGGCTCTGCCGAACACAGCCACTTGTCCACCACTCTTGCGAATCCCAGGCGCGATTGTCTGCCGGGGTAAAGCCTTCCACGCAGCTGCAGAAATCAAGATTGTTGGAATTGCAGGTTCCATAAGCGCCACAAAGACCATATACGGCGCATTGATCTCTGGGGCGACTCCCCGTAATGGTCCATTTAATGCCATCAAACAAAGTATATCCTTGCATTCCTCTGGACTTAATTTGGACAAAACGTGAGATCCCTGTCAGCAATCCATAACTGAAATACAAACCAGAGCTAGTACTTTCAAAGCTGATATTGAAGTAGTCCCCGATTGGCATTTCTGGAATTCCACTCAAAGTTTTGCCGTCCCAATTTCCACTCTCCCAAAACTGGACAGAATTGTTCCATGTTAGCACGAATTGTATAGCCCCAGATGGATCCAAGTGAAAGGACAAAAGTCCAGGAGCGGGATCCAATGAGTTTTTCCAACAGACTAGCTTTTGCTGTCCACCGAACTTCATCCCGGGCAACCAGGTATCTACAGGATAGTCGAAACTCTGCCAAACAGTCTCAGATTTATTGTCATCACTCAGCACTAAAAAATTACCAAAGTCTAATAGCACAGCTCGCGAGGGTTTGTTTGATATGTTGGCGGACCAAAGAGACGCGCCCTTTCCATCAAACAGTCCCAAATTACCTTCTTTTGAGAGCTTCAATTCGCCAGGTCTGTTTTTCGCTGGACTCTCCCTATTAGCCACCCAAACGATGATCTTCTCTGGTAGTTTGGCATACCAGATGCCAATATACCAGTTATTGCTTCCATTTGGGCTGAAAAATCCCAATTCAAACGTGCCATTCTTTGAAATTATTGTCTGATTTCCAATAAGCGAGGCGCCCAAGGAAAGAGAATCTCCTCTGCAATCGAATAACCCTTCACAGTAGTAAATTATATTCAGCATGGTAAGAGCGAAGACCATACATTCTAGGAGACCGTTCCTTTCCATTTCCCTGTTATTGGTTCTCATATTTATTCAGTTGATTGGAATATATAGTATAAGTAGAGCGCTCCGTTAAAACACAGAAAAATAATATCTTTTTGTGTCGAACTCAAAGAGCGCATTCTAAGTTTTGGATGTCTAGGTGCTGACAGCAATAATGTCCATTGGAGCTGCCTTTCTTGACTTTGGAGCAGCCTTTCTTGACTTTACAGTCTATCATAAATAATATTGTTGTGCAGTATAAATAATGTTGTTGACTTACAGTGTATCATAAACAATTTTGTTGTGCAATATAAATAATATTGTTCAGTTATAGGTAAATATGGTTGAGTGTCATAATGTAACCTCTCTTTTGAATCTCTATATAATAGA
The DNA here is from genome assembly GCA_007258455.2 of Sequoia sempervirens. NCBI lineage: Eukaryota > Viridiplantae > Streptophyta > Pinopsida > Cupressales > Cupressaceae > Sequoia > Sequoia sempervirens. The sequence goes on from VDFB02301323.1 coordinate 15,636, forward strand.
TGTCTTGCCTCTCATCTTCGTAAGGCAATTTGGAGCTTTGGTATGTTTGCTTGTTTTGTGGTCAGCAAATCACTTTCTTTGTCTATTTTGCCTTCATTTGCTATCAGAGCCAGTTCAAGAAAAATCCATTTCTAGAAGAGATTAGATAGCTGCATAAAGGAAGATCGCTGGAGATAAATGCTGATTGAAGATTGCAATCAAAGATAATTGCTGTGTTTGTGTTTTGTGATTTTGTACCTGTGGAAAGGAGGCCCATAGAAGGAGGCGTGCAGGATGAGATAATCTTGCTGTGTGAGGAGGCGTCCAAATCGTGGATAGTGTTGTTGATTGCATTGATTCCTGTTGCAGGAGGTGACTGTTTGAGAGTTCAAAAAGAGATTGTTGTGTAATTGGTGCCATTCGTGTGAAGAGGTATGCAGATTGCAACTGCTAAAGGAGAAACCTACATATGCTTGCTTCCTTTGATTTCCATGCAAGTCCAAAAAAGGATTGTTTTTACTTTAAGAGTTTTTAAAGTATTAAAGTTGAGAGGTAGACATGAAAGTCAATCTCTCCATTTCTTTTAAAAGTCTTTTATCACTTTAAGACTTTATAAGGCCACATGAAAAGTAGTTTCTTAAAGAAAATTTAGAGTATGATTTGAATTTCAATATTTTATTTTGAAATCTTTTTCATTTAGTTATATGAGAAAGTAGTATATTGGAAAATAAGAATTTTCTTAGAGGGTTATCAAAAAAGTGTTGTTCTTTTGTAAAGTGAATATTGTGTAATTAAGTGCATTATCGGTTGCAACCGACACTTAATCTCCAAAAATCAATACAATATAAAAATCTTTTTGCATGTGGGTCCTATTTGAAAGGACATGGAGAGTATCCATTTGCAGAGATCTCTCAAGGTTTTTTGTGTTGAGCTGTTGAGTTATTGTGCACATTACTCTTATGGAAAATATGGCAGGAAATGTTATGTCTAACATGCTAATTCTTGTATTTGAAGGAGACAACTTTACATATTGGTGTACTAGGATGCAAACCTTACTCAAATCCAAAGATTTGTGGGAAATTGTACAAGTAGGGTATGTAGAACTAGATACAATTGCATTTAATGCATTAAATGATCAACAAAAAAGAAAATACAAATCAAATGTAAAGAAGGATAATGAAGCCTTATTTCTAGTTCACGGTGCAATTAATCAGGCTATTTTCCCTAGGATAAGTGGTGCTAGTCATTCTCAACAAGCATGGAAAATATTGCATAATGCATATCAAGGTGCACAAATTGCAAAATGACAGACAATGAGGAAATTTTTTGAAAATGTAAAGATGCTTATTAGTGAATATGTGAATGAATTTCTAACAAAGGTAGAAGGTCTAGTAAGTCAAATGAAAGTTTTAGGAGAAGATGTAGCTGACAAGCATGTCATTGAGAAAATTTTAAGGAGTTTAATTTATAAATTTGATGGTGTGGTTTCTACAATTGAGATTTCCAAAGATCTCACAACTATGCACATAGATGAACTAAGTGGAATATTGTTAATTGTTGAAGAAAGGATGAAAAGTAATGAAGAAGGTCTAGAACAAGCATTTCCCTCTAAAGCAAGCATAAGAGGAAAAAGAAACACATTTTTTAGGAATCAAAATAAGAATGAATACAAAGGTGAATCCAGTAATTTTAGAGGAAGAGGTAATAATTTCAAAGGAAGAAGTAGCAACTTCAGAGGTACTGGAAGAGGAAGAGGTAGAAACAATGGGGGAGACTATGATAAAAAGAATGTCCAATGCTTTCATTGCAACAAGTTTGGACACTATGCATCAGAATGTTGGAGTAAACAAGGTGAAACAGAAAAAAGAAATGCTCATAGTATTGTTGAAAATAAACAAAATTTGTTTATGTCTTGCTTTAATGCAAATGCCAGTGAAAATAATGTATGGTATATTGATTCTGGATGTTCTTCACATATGACATCTAATGAGCATTTATTTGTCAATTTGGATGAAAAACATCAAAGTACGGTAGTACTAGGAGATAATCAATCTCATGGAAGCAAAGGTAAAGGTACAATTGCAGTTACAACAGAATATGGTGAAGTTAAACATATTAATGAAACACTATTGGTTCCAGCACTAAAAAAGAATTTGTTGTCTGTTGGACAAATGCTAGAACAAAATTATCAAGTGACTTTTGATAAGAATGAGTGCATAATAAGAGACAAGTTAAAAAGGAATGCAGTTGTTGCAAGAGCAAGGATGATAGGTGATAGGATGTTTCCTCTTCATTTCACTCATGGAAACCAAGCATTGAGGTCTAGTGAAATGAATGAAAGTAAAATTTGGCACCAAAGATATGGTCACCTCAGCTTTAGTGGGTTAATTTTACTAAAGAGATTCAAAATGGTTGAGGGTCTACCTTTCATTGAAAATACAAAAGAAGTGTGTGAAGAATGTGTTGTCGGCAAACAACACAGAGTTAGCTTTCCAATTGGTAAATCCAGTAGAGCTAAGCAGCATCTTGAGATAATCCATACGGATTTGTGTGGTCCTATGGAAACACCTTCTTTGAATAAATCTAAGTATTTTCTAACCTTCATTGATGATTACTCAAGAAAAACTTGGGTATATTGTTTGGTTTCAAAATCAGAAGTGTTTGAAAAATTTGTAGAATTCAAGAAGTTGGTTGAGAAACAAAGTGGTAAGTACATCAAAGTGATAAGGTCAGACAATGGAGGTGAATACAAATCAAATCAGTTTCTAGATTTTTGCAAAAATCATGGAATCAAGAGAGAGTTCACTACTTCCTACACTCCACAACAAAATGGAGTTGCTGAAAGGAAGAATAGGACAATTGTTGAAATGGAAAGGAGCATGATGAAAGAGAATAATTTAGATAAAAGTTATTGGGTAGAAGCAGTATGCACAACAGTGTATCTTCTTAATAGAAGTCCTACAAAAGTAGTTAAAGGAATGACTCCTGAACAAGCATGGTCTGGGATAAAGCCAAGTGTTGATCACTTGAGAGTATTTGGTTGTGTTGCTTATGCACACATACCAAAAGAAAAAAGGTCTAAGTTAGATGATAAAGGCCTAAAATGTATTTTTATTGGGTATGGATCCGAAAATAAAGCATATAGATTGTATGACCCAATAGGAAAGAAGCTTGTTATAAGTAGAGATGTGGTATTCAATGAAGCAACAGAATATAGCAAGGAAAATGAAACAAAGGGAAAAGAGATAATGATTGATGAAGTTGAAGAAGGAGAAGAAGAAGAAAATGAACCTGAGTCTTCTAGTACAGGAGCAAGAAGGTATCAAAAATATCAAAGAAGAACAGAAAAGAATCATCCATCAACTCTTATGTTGGATTCAAATTTTGAGAAAATGACAACAAGATCACAAGCAAAAGTGAATTATGCTTTGATGACTCAAATCATGGAAAGTAATGAACCACAAACATTTGAACAAGCTCAAGAAAAAGAAGAATGGGTTGAAGCAATGCATAGTGAGATAGAAACAATTGAAAGGAATGACACATGGGATTTGGTTCAGCTACCTCCTGGTAAGGAAATTGTTGGTACAAGATGGGTGTATAAAACTAAGTATAAATCTGATGGAAGCATTGATAAGCATAAGGCTAGATTGGTAGCCAAAGGATACACTCAACATGAAGGTATTGATTACACTGAAACATTTGCACCTGTAGCACGCATGGATACTATCAAATTGGTTTTGGCTTTGGCAGCTCAGCAGAGTTGGATAGTTTATCAAATGGATGTAAAGAGTGCTTTTTTGAATGGATATATTGATGAGGAAGTGTATGTTTCTCAACCTAGAGGTTTTGAAATAACCTCTAAAGAGCATTATGTTTACAAATTAAAGAAGGCCTTGTATGGTCTTAAGCAAGCACCAAGAGCATGGTATTCAAGGATAGACTCATACCTACAGCAGAAAGGTTTCTTAAGAAGTCAATCAGATCCAAATCTTTATATTAGGAGCTCAGATAAGGATATTTTTATCTTAGTTCTCTATGTTGATGATCTTATCTACACTGGGAACAATTCAACTTTATTTGCAGAGTTTAGAGCAGCTATGGTTGCTGAATTTGAGATGACAGATTTGGGACAGATGCACTATTTTCTTGGTATAGAAGTATGGCAAAACAAAGATGAAATATTCATGTCTCAGAAAAAATATGCTTCAGACATCCTACAGAAATTTCAGATGAATAGTTGCAAACCAGTTGCAACACCTATTGAAGTTGGACTTAAATTGTCTAGCTTAGATGTGTCAGATCTAGTGGACCCTACTCTATATAGACAGTTGATTGGTAGTTTGATCTACTTAACTACTACTCGACCAGATATCACTTATGCAGTGAGCTTGGTATCTAGGTTCATGTCAGAACCTAAGCAAACACATTGGAATGCAGCTAAGAGGATTCTTAGATATGTCAAAGGGACATTGAGTTATGGACTCAAATTTCAGCATTCAGAGGATAGCAAGTTGGTTGGTTATACAGATTCAGATTGGGCAGGCTCCACAGATGACCGAAAGTCTACTTCTGGTTACACTTTTAGTCTTGGTTCAGTAGTTTTCTCTTGGAAGTCCAAGAAACAACCAACTATCTCACTTTCTACAACAGAGGCTGAGTATAAAGCTGCAACATCAGCAGCTTGCCAAACTGTGTGGTTGAGATGACTACTAGAGGATTTACACCACATACAAACTGGACCTACATTGTTGTATTGTGACAACAAGAGTGCTATACAAATGACAAAGAATCCAGTATTTCATAGTAGGACCAAACATATTGAGATTCAACACCACTACATCAGAGAATTGGTTCAACAGGGATTGATTGAGATTGTGTACTGTAGTACAGAAGATCAGCTAGCAGATATTTTCACAAAGTCTCTAGCTCGTGAAAGGTTCCAGAAACTCAGAGATCTACTTCATGTTCTTCCCAATGGTCATTATGGGGGAGAATGACAACAATAATGTCCATTGGTGCTACCTTTCTTGACTTTGGAGCAGCCTTTCTTGACTTTACAGTCTATCATAAATAATGTTGTTGTGCAGTATAAATAATGTTGTTGAGTTATTGGTAAATATGGTTGAGTGCCATAATGTAACCTCTCTTTTGAATCTCTATATAATAGATGCCCTGCCTCTCATCTTATTAAAGGCAATTTGGGGCTTTTGTATGTTTGCTTGTTTTGTGATCAGCAGATCACTTTGTTTGTCTATTTTGCCTTTAAAATGGTGTATTTTTATCTTCAGGGTTATTTCCTTTCAAAGTCCCTTCTCTACTCTTACTGTATTACACGTTTCACTCTTCTATTTCCATTATGATGGTATTCCAGGTTATTGTCAATAGATAGACGATTGTTTTATTTTTCTTGTGACATTCTACAAATGGACTTGCCTGGGGATAATTCTGGGTAATGTAATTACGAACTTACGCATTTAGGTCATCTGTTTCATTCAAGTTCTGAATGTATGTATTGATTTAGGCTAATATTTGGTTTTTAATTCAGGACTGGGATAGGCAGAACCCATCTCAGATTGTAACAGAAATGTGTGGATTTGTAACAATCCTGTCTGGCACATTTTTACTCCATAAAACCAAGGATCTCGGTGATAATTTATCTTCAGGAATAGGTATTTTTCTCATTGTTTCTTTTTCCTTCTATAAGAAGAATATTTTTGTTTTTTGTTTTCACATATTGTGCTCACTCATTTTCATTTCTGATATTGGCATCCTTAAGCTGGATATACAGGCATTACAGCATCACACTCTTCACGCAATTCTAAGCGCCCCGAGGATGGTGGCTTCATATCTGAGGATATACCACTTCGTCGGCAAGATTCCTTTAGGACACCCGTATGAGGTCATTTGTATGGATATTTCATGTAATTCTCTTTGATTATTATTGGCAAAAAAGTGGAGATCCTTTATTTGGAGGAGTTTCTTTTCACTTTAGTGTGACCAGTTAAGTCAAAATATTAGATTCTGGTGCACGGGAGAACAGGTGGCTATGTAATTATACAAAGCTCAAAGTGTAATCATGGTTGCAAAGTTGAGTTGTATAATCTGCGCTTCAGGTTTTGCCATATTTCATTTAAGATCCATTTTCCTAATAATCTGGACAGAGCCACCTGCTGCTTAGTGGCAAAGTGTATTTTCCCTCAATATTTTATGGTAAGTTGCAAATCTCTTCTGCTCAATTGGGCGTATATTTTGATTTTTGTCAAAGGACTACTTTTTCTTCAGTTTTCTAATCACATTATTACTTAGGAGTTTATGGTGAACTCCTCAAACACCCTAGAATCACCCTGAAGACAAAATGACTTCCACAAGAGAGAAATGGTAGAAATATTATGCTATCATTAAGATACAAGAATGCCAAATTGAATATGGAAAGTACATATGAAGCCTTGCTTATATAGGCAAGGTGGTGAAAATACTTCCAAGAGGTGCATTAACTCCTACTACCCATAAAAGGTGGGAGGTTTTACCTACTTGGTAAATGACAAAACATGTGGCATAACCTCCTCAAGTGAAGACAAGAGAGAGGTGGCACATAAATCCAAAAGAGGGTGAGAAACCCAACTACCCCATAAACTACTTAGGTAAATACAAAATAGTGGTTATGAGAGGTGGCACAACAAGCCAAGAAAGGATGTGTAACTTAACTACCCATGTGTGGAGAGTGTGACACGTGTAGTTGTTGTATTTCGCCACATGTCCTCATATTACCACATCTAATAAACCTAAGCAAGCTTAAATAATAATGTGTAGGAAAAATAAATATTCCCTAACATAAGGAAAATGAAAAACTTACACTAACACCCCCCCTTAAGCGTAGCTTAGGTGGGTGAAAAGCCACAAATATGCAAATATGGGTCCCGACTACTAGGCCATGTTAGGTACCCATGTACATGTAATGCAAATGAAATCTCTCACAAACGGAGAAAAGGAGAAAACCCAGTGGGACAAAACTCCTCCCCAAAATAGAGATGAAATATAATAATGATATCCATCACAAATCCAATCAATCTCTATCCAAAGAGAGATCATACAACCCCCCCATAAGAGATAACTTGTTGCAAGAAGAAGCATTGGAAGTACACTATGGAGTAACACTGGAATCCTAAATGCGACAATCAAGGAAAGATACTTTTGTTTGCTAGAAACCATATTAGAGTCACTCAAGGACTCAAGTCGGAATCATGATAAAGCAACATTAGACCCGATGCCAAGGAACACTAGAAAACTCGCAAACTGGCACATCTCTAGAATCTATGAAGCAACAGTCGATTGAAAGATGATTTGGAATTGAACTAAAGTGCAGAGATCAAATAACGTAAACCTAATGCACACCAAAAAGAAAATAGTGCATGCATTGATGAATGTCCACATCTGCTTCCATGATGAAAAATGACCTCAGATATGTGTAGATGAAAAAATCTGAAAAAAATTATCTACACCATTGTGAAGTGCTCGAAACTAGCTTTCCATCGATATCTTGTTTGCCAAATCTGACAGCTGAGGCAAAAGTTATGTAACTTTGAAGAACAGTTCAAAATCTGCCCGTCATAAACAACTCATGCCTATTTTTGACTTGATTTCTATAAAATTTATCTACCTTTTGCAAAAAATAATGACTACCCAGATGGTTTTTCGACCCTAGGAATAAAACCCATAAATCGATTTTTCTCCAAATGAGTGGAAGCTAGATTTTCTAAAGAAAAAATGAAAAAGGCTTTAACAAAAAATAATTGCTAACACCTTAGATTCAATGGCAAGGTTCTCAAGACTCCAACTTGCACCTAGCAAAAATTTCATGCCAAGATTGACCCCTCTGATTTGGGAAGAATTCTGTAGCACTTAAGCTCTGATACCATGTAGGAGTTTATGGTGAACTCCTCAAACACCCCAGAATCACCTACAAGACAAAATGACTTCCACAAGAGAGAAATGACAGAAATATTATGCTATCATTAAGATACAAGAATGCCAAATTGAATATGGCAAAGTACATATGAAGCCTTGCTTATATAGGCAAGGTGGTGAAAATACTTCCAAGAGGTGCATTAACTCCTACTACCCATAAAAGGTGGGAGGTTTTACCTACTTGGTAAATGAAAAAACATGTGGCATAACCTTCTCAAGTGAAGACAAGAGAGAGGTGGCACATAAATCCAAAAGAGGGTGAGAAACCCAACTACCCCATAAACTACTTAGGTAAATACAAAATAGTGGTTATGAGAGGTGGCACAACAAGCCAAGAAAGGATGTGTAACTTAACTACCCATGTGTGGAGAGTGTGACATGTGTAGTTGTTGTATTTCGTTACATGTCCTCATATTACCACATCTAATAAACCTAAGCAAGCTTAAATAATAATGTGTAGGAAAATAAATATTCCCTACCATAAGGAAAATAAAAACCTACACTAACAATTACTTTGTTGTTTACTTTTTTCATCCAAATAACTGGAGCTGTAGTCCGACAAAGCTTGTAAAACTTCTATTGGTTTGTTTTTGTCTCTCCATATATGTTCTTAATCCAGAAAAAAGCTTGGAAACTTTATGATGAACAGTCTACTTAATTGAATTTTGTCAGTGTTTGTAATAAGTATTAGCCTATTTTTGTTTGAAACTAACGTTTAACTTCAATGGGCTTAATGCCCTGCAAAGGAACATAACACACTTCATTGGCTTGCATTTGCTTTGCTAAGAATTTTCTTTTACCAAATTTCATTTATCACACAAATCGAAATCTTAATAATTTTTTTCAACAAAATTTTATCTGAAATATACAACATTCAAATCAATTATCTTAAAATAAAATTTGTCCATATTAAACAAAATAATTTAAATTAAAAACTCTATGAATACCTTGGATTTCAAATATTACCACTAAAAGAAACTGAATGATAGTTTTTCTATTTGTTTCCCAAGCTTAGTCAAATCTCTCCAAATCAACATATTTTCTTATAATAATAAGATTGTTTTCTTTTCATTACTTAAACATGAATAGTTAGTGGATCAATTTTATATTTTTATTCTTTTAAATTTAATTGAGTAGATTTTTTTTTTTTTAAGCAGTTGAGGTGTAATATTATGATTGATTGATATTATTTCAAAATTAATATTTGATTTAAAGTAGTTAATAGAAAATGTCAGCTTAAAAATACAAAATCATAAATTCTATATATTATATATTATATATTTAATAAAATTTTGCATGAGTGTCTTAAACACATCTTTCCAATTTATTTGATAATTTAAAATAAAATAATCTTTAAAACTTCGAATATTTAAAAAAATATAATTTTAGTTGTTATATCTTCAATTAAATTAAGCTTGCTAATTAACATAATATGCTAAACTAATGATATCTCTTTTACAAGTAAAATTTCATGATATATTTTAAAGCTCTCTAAAGTTCAATTATATATATTTCAAAGTGTGGAAGTTATACAATTTTGTAGTAAATAGTTTTGTTACATTTTGTTTTAAAAGAAATAAATACAATACAAATTAAGTTGAATTTGCAAACTAGATATTCTATACTTATAATATTAGCATTTTTATATTTGTTAATATGAAATGAAAGATCTATTTTTATTAAATAGAACATTCAAAACATATTTTAAACTTAAAAAAGTAATATGACCCAATTTTGTTAATAAAGAATTTTATTTAAAATAAATAAAATATGAAATCATCTTGTTATTAACTTGATACACACATCTTCATCTTTTTAAGCATTATTATTTTTTCCATTGTAATCCAAGCTATATAACCAATAAGGTTATGTGAAGATTGCTAAATCTTACATTGTATGTACATGTTTTGGCTGCAATGTGGTAGGGATTGAACTCATACTAATTTTATTGACCTAAGCCTCACCCCTGGATTATTATTTTCTTTCTCACAAGGTTTAATAGAATATAAAGTGCTTATGTATGTGCATCATAAATTGTAGCAAGTAGAATTTTTAATTGTTGCCTTACCTTAAGTAGAGGTAAGGAGGATTAAGCAACAAATTTTTCTCTTTGCAGTATAAGTGTATGCATATGTTATATGTACACAAGCGCATGTATACACACACATGTATTGTGTGTGTGTATATATATATATAATTTAAATTTATTAATTAATATCTTAGAATTATTAATAGGATTATTCAAAATGGGGATTCTTAACATTGCCTTTCTACAAAATGATGAGCACACAATTATATTGAGAAGGGTGGGGTGAAAACGTAGGAGGTGAATCTGTCTAATACAATTTTTTACTTTTTCAAACTAACAATTACAATAATGTCAATTGCACAATATCATTCACATAAGATCTAACAATTATGCAACATGAGAACACACAATTTACGTGGAAATATTTATAGGAGAAAACCACATCAAAATATTTCTCTTATATAAATCTCTTGTACAATCTTTGTAGGCACCAACCTAAAAGAAACACCAATCCCCTCTTATACAATTTGTGAGCACCAACTCATTGTAGACACCAATCCCCACAACTAAGTAACAACTCAATAAGAGGCACCAATCTCCTTTAATTTATAGTAACCAACCTAATGGAGATACCAATCCCAATTCCTGAGCACCAACTCAATAAGAGACTCCAATCTCTTCGATATGAGGCACCAACCTCATTCTGTGTGAGGCACCAACCTCTCCAATATGATATCATGTTCATAATGTTGCTTCTTCAACATATGATGGACAATTCAATTTCCTCAAGAATTATATATCCCTTCACAAATATGCTTATAACCACTTTCACATATCCACAATTGTTCTCAGAATTCAAATATGAATTTATTCTCCTTCACAAACTATGTCTTCTTTAATGTATGACAAAATCTTTCTATGCCTTCATAAACATCTTGTTGATAATATCTTTTCACAAATTCGATGAAATATTCTCATATATCTTCCTTCTTAAATTTTCATATACCTCTTTTATATCTACATATATCTCTTCTATCATTGTTGGTGTATATCATTTTATCTCCATCACTTAACACACTTCCATAATTCTCTTTTTTTTTTTTATATCCCCATATCTAAGTGAAATAATGCATCCCTTTGAATAGAGATCTCCTTTCAAAAAAGGCATGACAATTTGTTAAGAAATGAATGTTTCTTTTAAACTAATTCCCAATCCTTTTTATTTTCTATTGTTGTCTTTAAATTGCTTTCATTAACATAAGCACTACCTTTGTAAATGAATCACTTCTTTTAATAATGAATTGCTACTTTTAATAATCATTTCTCCTTTATTATTAATCGTTGCCTTATTATTAATTGTTTCCTTTTTAATGAACTTTACCTTTATTTATCATAAGCGTTGCCTTCAACTCATTTAAGGATCAT
>VDFB02301324.1:0-27740 GCA_007258455.2 Sequoia sempervirens
ACTTGGAAAGAGGCATCAAGTTAACTCTTGTGTTTAATAGCTATCATGGAAAGGTGGGATGTATTGATATGTAGTTCACTGGCCATGATCTTGAGCAATTAACCCATCCACAAGGTTGTTGATCACATCACATATGGAGATCATCACATGTTTTAACTATCAATTCACTACTTATCAGCAACTTGAGCAATCTTGGAAATATCTACACACTTCAACTAGAAATTCATTGATTGGTAACTTTGGCGGCTCTGCAACTAGAGTGATGACCTCTATTTCTTCTATAGCTTTACGCTTCTGATGCTTTTGACGCTTTTCATGTTTTTCTCAACGAAAGAATGTTGCATGATGAAATCGCGAATTTTCACAGCGAACACTTTGGTTATGAGAAATGCACACAAACTTGTTGCACACATAGAATTCCAATGGTATCAACCCTCTAAACTGGCCTCGAAAGGCTATCAACTATATGAGGTATAAAATCCTATGGAATTTGAGTGTCTACGCCTACCAAATTGTCTGAATCAACCCTTTGGATGTGCTTGATGCAAATCTATGTTAGTCATTCTAATGAAATCATGAATTAAGATTGATTTGGTCTTGAATTCAGTTTGAGTGAACTACATTATAAAAAAATCGCCTGTTGAGTGTGAACGCAGCTATATTCTGACAACTTTTTTTAGAAAGCTAAAATATCTCCTAATGAGGCTAAAAATAGCCTGTCGAGAGGCAAATTTTACAAAAAATTATGAGACATGGGTTTTGTAGAGAATGAAATTCTAAGCCAACCCACAATGTCAGAAATTCAAAAAAATGATTTTTTGCTTGACATGCAAAGACTTTTCGAAATAGAAGCAGTAGTGGCAATGGGGCTTTAGAAGCTTTTTTTGACAAAAAATTTTGGCATATAGGTTTTGTTGTTGCTGGTGAGCTGATCACACCCAAACTCTTCGTTTTTCAAAATTTTGACTTTTTCTCAACCATGCAAAGGAATCTTAAAAAAAAAAAAAGCTTCAAAAATTGAAGCAACAAGTCGTGTTGAACAAACCTAGATTCTTCATTTTTCAAAAAGTTGACTTTTTGACCAGCATGCAAAAGAATTTTTGGAAAAAAAGCACATTACTTCAAAATGAGAAGTAACGGGGCAATTTTCTCGAAAAAAATTTGGAACATGGGTTTTGCTACTAATGCTATGCTGAGTGAACCCAGATGACCAGATTCTGAAACAAGATGACCAAATTCTAAAACAAATTTCGTTTACTTTGACATGCAAGAGAAAACCTAAGACAAGGATAGAAGAATTTGAGAGAGAGAAAATAGAAATTATATTTTGCCTCTGTCAATCTTCAAGAAAATCGCATCCTTGTCTTAATCTGATGAAATATGCCAAGAATCTGCTAAAAAGATGAAGCATGAATAATTATTCCTCTGTACAACCTAAATGAAGAACCTCGAAGAACAATGAAAATGGAATCTATTTGATCCTTCAAAAGGCATTGGAGAGAAAATAGCTGATTTTTGCTTCCACTTGCAAGAAATAATGAAGTTGTGATGCCTATGCTTGAATGAATAAGCATTTTGGAGGTGATACTACTAGTTAGGTAGGTGTGCCAACCCTAATTGAGCTAATCCTCGTGCATGCATCATGAACTAAAGTTCTCCATTAATTTTGGACGCCATATGCAAGAGGTTGCAAGCAAAAATCACAACTGAGAGTTAAAATGGTCAAACTTTGACTTTTGGCACCCAAGCTTAAGAGAGAAAATTTTCAAAGATTTTCAACTTTTTCTATGTCGAACTGCCTATGTTTGACCCTGAATTCTAGATACTCAGTTGATCCTAAAGTTGAACTGACGAATTCATCGTGTAGCTGGATCAAGTCTAATGAGATGTTGCTAGGAGCTGCGAAATCAAAAAACTGAGTCTGATGCCTCAAAAAGTAGGGCACCTTTTCCCAAAACGGTGCATATGACACTAGACTTAGCCATTTTCTTGGTTCTGACTCTTCGTGCCTCAATCTATCACTGTCGATGGCTGATGACTCTTGTCGACTAGATGCTAGATCCATCATGTAGCTGGAAGAATTTCACAAAGATTGATTGTATGTGCAATGCCTAAAAGTTGGATTAAGACCCTCAAATGCAAGGGAACCCTGGGCTTGTAGGGGCTATTTTAGCTTTTGAGAATGATTTTTCAATTTGTAACTTTCAACATAATGCTCCACTTTGACCCTTACTATCGGGAGCTGGATTGCTCTGATACACATGTTGACGATTTCATCATGGAGATAGAACAACTTGGAAAAGATGTTCCTGGGAGAGAAAGTCCAAAAACTACATCTGAGGCCCCCAATAGAAGGGTTCCTCTCTCAAGGAAGGTGCATTTTTTCATAGCCATATTTTTGCTTTCTTTTATCCTTCAACATTTTATGTTGATTCTTTCATCACGGGCGTTTGACAGATCTTGAGGGCTAATGGTTGGATTCACCGAGTAGCTAGGAGAATTTTGCATAGATCTCGTGAAGATGACAACTGTTGAAAACCTCATCTAGCTAGCCAAAAAGCTAGGTGCCCCTGGCCTGTAGAGGTACAATTTGATATTTTCACTTTCATTTTCCCTCCATTTTACATGCTCGTTGGATCAACAGCCACGATCAAATGACATGTCTTACGGACTTGTGAATAGATTCATCGCGGAGCTGGACTGAATCTAAAGAGATCTCTTGAAAATGATTTCTACAAATTCTAGCATTTGACTGGCCTAATTCAAGGGCGCCCCTAAGCTATAGGGGTGTGGATTTTGAAATTTAATTATCATCTCTGACATGTAAATCTTCTGTAATTTCTGCTTCCCCCGCCATTTTCCAGAGTTTCACAAATTGGATGGATTTGCTTGATGGCTTGCTGGAAAGTTGACAAAATTCTAGAGAGAATGAATGTATTTTCAACCACTAATAATTGCATTTGGGCCTTCAAAGTGAAGAGCACCCTTGGCCTACAAGGGCACAAGTGTCACCAAACTTGGATGATTTCGGATGATTTTCACCATTTTCGCACGTTGCGAACACCGTGTTGCTTGTTGAGTTGACTACGTTGAAGCATCACTACCACTGACACAAGTGTGTGACTGTATTTCACCATTTTCACATGTATGGACACTACAAAGTTGATTTGCACGTTGATTGCACAAGTATCTCCCACGTTACAAAGTAAAGTGCTTCCAGACAACATTTTTTACAATTTTCACCATTTGAAAATCCCCTCTATAGCGAAGCATCTTTTTCGACATCTTTCATCACAAAATATTCTACGACGAGTTTCAGGCTTAGATTTCGACACTTGGTACTGGACAACTGTCATTAACGACCTCAGAGGTCCTAATTTTCCTCCAGGAAAAGTGAAAACTACCCACCAAGCTTAAATTGAATTTTTCTTGATTTTGACTTCACCACTGTGATCATGATGTGAAATAAGCCAATCAAAATATTTTTTAATCAATTCTGGAAAGATTTAACTTTTAGGGTTTTTTGCTTAAAAATAGGGGTCCAGAAACCCTAATTTTCAAAATTTTCTAGTATCTTACAGACATTAAACCAGCAAAAAACCCATGCTTGGATTGCCCAAAAACTATGTTTTGATGACACTTTTACAAGATTTAGACCATTTTAATCAAAATTCCTTAATGAGAGATTTATATGTACATGAGTACCTCAATAGGCCTAGTAGCTGGGACCCGTATTTGCATCTTTGCATTGTATACTTATCCCTAAGTTGCACTTAAGGGGGGTGTTAGTGTGAAAGGGGTACTTTATCTAACTACTTCATTTCCTAGCTAGCTCTCCACTTAAGTCCTCTTCACATTAGTGTTGGAATTGTGTGCCTCAATCCCACAGGCTGAAAACCTTTTGTGAGCAATTTCGGTGAGACTATGGAGATGTCTGGCCGACCTACTAGTTGATCCTGACTATCGCTGTGACCTCCTGAATGTCTTGGCGATTGGCATTTGAAACCTTCGGTGTACCCTTGGACAATCGGGATGATGTCTCGGCGATGATAGAAAGTCTTGCAAATATCGGCGTGACCCTTGGTCTATCTAGCTGATGTGGTAATCGACATGACTTGCTTCTATCGGTATGAAGTCCTGGCGATTGGGAGATGTCTCGCCGACGGAGATACAAATGTTTGTTATCGGGTGCCTAGCAAATGTCGGGGAGACCTATAGCAACTGGAGTCATCGGTGTAACCCGTTTGCTTCGATATGAAGTCTTAGTGATGGAGGGTTGTCTCGCCGAATGGTTATACTTTGTGAGACTTCAGTGTAACACATAAGGCTTCAATATGAAGTCTTGACGAATGTGGAAAGTCTCGCCGATAGCACGAGGGGTCATCGGTTCGGTGTGACTCTTGGCGAATAGTGAAACACATCAGTATGACTTGAAGGCTTCGTCATGAAGTCTTGGCGACTCATGTTTGTCTCACCGATGCTCATCGGGGTAACTTGGAAGTCTCGGTAAGAAGTCTTACCAACGGTGGGTTCTCTCGCCGATAGGTGTGAACATCGTTGTAACCTCTTGGCAATAGAGGGAATTCTTACCAACTGTTAGATGGATGTCGATAGGAATGTGATGGACGACAGAGGTTTCGCTATGACTTTGGAACCTCGGTATGATCTCCTAGAGAATATGGAATGTCTAGCCGATGGTAGGTCTTCGGTATGACTTAAAGGCATCAATATGATGTCTTGGCGAAGAGTGATTGTCTCGCCGATGAGGCAGTCCGTTGTCAGTATGACTCCTAGCGACTGTTCGATGTTCAGTATGACTTGAGGGCTCGGTATGACCTTTGCCTATGTCTTGCCGACAGTGACATCGGTATGACACAAAGAGCTCAGTATGATCTCTCAACAAAGGGCGGTGAGTCTCGCCGACTGTTGTATGCACTCAGAGTAACACATAATGGCTCAGTATGATGTCTTGGCAAGAGCAATGTGTCTTTCCAATGGTATGACATTTCGATGTGACCTTGATATCGATATGTGGTCTCACCGAAGAGTGATAGTCTTGCTGATATGAATTATGAGGTCGATGCACCTTGTGAGATTGATATAACCTCTTGCCGATAGTATGAACTCTTGGTGATATAAAATGCTGGTTGAGTTGGCATTAGGAAGACACTATTAGTGTCTCACCAACATGCCAACACAGGTTGAACACCTTTGACCATTTGGATGATTGTCCTACATGGTGTGACCTGGATGTATTATCTTCTATGCAGTTATGGAAACACTACTTATGTTGAGTTGGATGATCGGCTGGGCCAGATCCGATAGCGGAAACAAACCAATTACAGCCTGGAGAAGAAAGCCGGTAAGTGAGAAGTCAAGATGACCAGATGTGAAGGCCGGGAGGTCAAGGATGGCTCGAGATCTTGAGGCAAGAACGTAGGAGAAGAGAGAGTCTAATCATGAATCATGTTTGACTTCTCCTTAGTTGATTCAAGATCGATATGGGGATGGTATTGTAAATCGGTGCGAAGATCGCTTACCCGAGAGGGTGATCGAATCGCACAGGAGACCTTCAGTTGCTACCGGCCATATCCGCATCGAACAAGATGTAATCTCCGAAAAGGCTAAGAGCCTGAAATTGTATTGTAACTGTTTTGTTGTTCAATAATACAATGGCTCGATCTTTGGAATGTGGGGTTTTTACCCGAAAGGGTTTTCCCCACGTAAATCTTTGTGTTCTATTCTATAGTATCTTTCATCTGTGTTGATTATGTTTCTAGAATCTGTCATTACTTGTTGTTGAATTTACATGTGATTCTCTCAGAAGGATTAATGTGGGAAATAAACTATGTCTGTTTCCACTTTAGGACATAGTTGTATGTGTCTTTGAGGTAATCTAATCGAAATTGAAATTACCGAAGGCACTACTGTTTGGAGTTTCTATGAGATGCGCCCATTGATTTCCTGCTGCAGTATCGTAGCCTTGTTCGTTGTTGGTGTAGACACCAAATGTGGCCGTTGACATCATGCATCTAACTTAATCTACCAACATCGCTTTCTTCCCAAATCATCCTCTCGGGTCTAACTGCTAATCAAATTCTCATTCGATTAAATTCATCAATATCATCTCTTTAATTAAACAAATTATGTTTTGTTCAATTAATACTTCCTTGTTAATAAATCAATTCATTTGATTCATTTATCCCTATTTTAATTAAATAATTAATTTTATTTAATTAAATCTCTAAAGTCTATCTATTAAATTGAATAAATTAAAATCTTATTTAATTTAATCTTACTTCAATCTCTTTAATTAAATAATCAAAACATGTTTATTTAATTAAACTCATTAAATCATTTCCTCTCTTGTTTGATTTAAATGAATCCAAAAATCTAAGTCAAAATAAGTCAACTCACCTAATCATCATTAAACTAACATAATCATCATTTATTTAATCTAACCATGACTAAATACTAATCTCACCCACTTGCATTCTCTAGATATCTCCACTTGCACAAATAAATCAATTTATTGATTTATTAATCCTTCATTTTCCCTCAACAAAGCATCTTTTGGAGGAATATTCTTCTATTTCAAATTCAAAATTTGAATGACATGTCTTTCCAACATGTCATTTACTCTCTCTTACAAGTCCTTCCAACAAGGCATTTACTTCTTACATGTCCTTGCCTTGAGCCAAGTGGCATTCAATGCAATTTTTTTTCCCCCTCTTACATGTTTTTTCTCAAAAATTCAAATTCAAAAATGCATTTATTGGCACATTTGTCAAAACTTGCTCATTCCTCATCCAATCACATTTGGACAAGTGGCATTTTGCCATTGGCCAAATCTTTGTCCCACATTGCTCTATTTTGGCTTTGTTTCCATATCAACATTCTATAAATAGAATGCTTCACCATGCATTTTATCATCCACAATTATGCAAAGTTATTATGCACAAATATCTCTCAAATTCCATCCATCTTCTTAACTAGTTTATTGCAGATTTTGGAGCTCATTGAGGGACTTATCAAGTGGATCAATCATCTTCAATCAACATTTTCATTCAAGGAGTTGGGAAAGGGAAAAGCTCCACACACCTATTTGCACCAACTCCCTCAAGAGATCAAGAGTTTGCTTGCATTAGATAGGATTTAATTGTTTCATTTGTGTTCTTCATTTTCATTTCTTATCTTTTGCAAATTTCAAATGGATTTCTTGAGGAATCATTTGTTTCTAACCTTGTGTTTGATCTAATTGTTTGCATGTTTATTGTGTTTGTGCAAGGTCTAGATTCAAATTTACCATGTTACTAAGCTATAGAAGGAGGGGCTTTGAACAGAATCTGTTCAACTCAAGTGTGTGTGAATGAATCCTTTTGCACATGCGTAGTTGAATTATCACTTTGTTCAAATTAATGGTGGATAGATGCATCCTTCTCCCATCACTAATTTGGATTATCTTTTGGTTAGCTTGTGAGTAGACACATCCTATTCTCACTCCTGAATCAAATTATCCTTTATGAGCATTAGTTATCTTTTTTAGATCATCATCCAAACATCTTGGGGATATCTCTTGCTCAAACATCAACATTCAAAAGACATAATTCAAAGTCTAAACATCAAAAAAACATCAATCAAAGCAAACCCAAAGTACCTAGCATCACATCAAGATTTTCAATACAAATTCAAAACTTCCATTCTCATCCATATATCATACACCTTTCATCTTCACATCTTTGATCTTTTACACATCCTAGTTTGCTCTTTTATGGTTCAAACAAGATCACAACACAAGAGGAACATGGAGTTAAATCAAGAAACATCAACCACAAGTGATCTAAGCCAAAACATTCCAGAAATCCAAAACACACCACTTCCAGACCTCACTATCACTACACACGAACCACAAAAAGAGGTCTTGGTGGAAGACATCACACCAACAGAACTAAGTGAGGAAGAAGTTCTTGAGATGCTCAAACAACCAAAACTACAAAATTTTCTTCGTGCAATGACTAAAATAAATCCATCAATTCTCAACACTGTTGAGGATGCGCTTCTTGTACCAAATGACCAAAACATCCTTCCACAATCAACCACTTCTATTACTACCATAGAACCTACTATCAATGAGGATGATACCCTTTTCAACACGCATCAAAATCCACTTTACAACCCACTTGGATTTATCGATACATCTGAGGTTCCTTACCATACCACCTCATCATTTTCCCTTGACACGCAAGTGTCTAGATCTTTGGTACAAGCAAGCTCATCTGAAATAGAGATATCTCTAATATTTGCCTTCATTTTCACAAGAAAATTTTCCACCATTTAAAACCATTCACACTTCCCAAATCATCGTCAACACCATATTTTAGTTTTGTGATCTCCCTTTACCCAATTTCCACCTTTCCCCTAACATAAATTTCCCATCCAAATCAATCTATCCAACCATGGGTATATCGTCACCAAACACACCATCCATATCAAACCAACACATGATAGCTAATCAAAATAAGGTCTCTCAAAGACCCACTATTTCGCTCATCTCTACCATTCCTACCACTTTACCTAGTCCCACCATTCCTATCACTTCACCCATCCCAAATGCACCTATCACCACATCCACTCCAACCACTACATCCACTATACCTCAAACTTCCACTACCCCCATCACACCCCTTACATCGCAACCTCACACCACCACCATTGCTCTAAGCGCATCTCAAACTTCCAACACAATTCCGATCCCACCACCACCACCATTGCGACCAAGCCAAGTAAGCCATTACAATGCTGCATTCAAAGCATACCAACAATTGCTCCAACAATATCAAAAAATTCAGCAAGCACCTATAGCCACACACGCTTCTCAAGCTTCACGGCAAAATCAAGCTCAAACATCGCTGCAACAACAACAAGCACAACAAGTAGCACAAGCCCAAGCTTTGTTGCAACAACAACAATGAGCTGTCATTGCCGCACAGTTTAATAAGCCGCACAAGCTGCACAAGCTGCACAAGCCGCACAAGCTGCTCAAGCTGCACAAGCTACACAAGCTGCTCAAGTCGCACAAGCCGCACAAGCTGCTCAAGCTGCAAAAGATGCCCAAGATGCCCAAGCACGAGTGCAAGCACAAGTGCAATAATTTGCACAACAACAAGCAGCCCAACAACTCACATATCAGCAAGCATTAGAGCAATACCAAGAGCAACAAGAAGCAGCACAACAAGCCCTAGCTGATCAACAACAAGCATTGTTGGACCAACAACATCAAGCACAACAACAAGCTCTATTAGTGCAACAACAACAAGATCAACAACAAGCGTTGTTGAAAGCATACATGGCACAACAAACAAACATTCCACCCATTCAAACACCCACTCCACCCCCCCAGAACACCTTCATTCCACCTCCTGATCCACAATTGGATGTCACTGCACAAATTAAATTTCTGTCACAACAAGTGCTTGACCTTCAATCAGGAAGGACACCAAAACCACAAAAAAACCTATGCCCTTATCCATTTGATAGGAGCGTAGAAATGAAACCGTTCCCAAAAGGGTTTGAGATCCCTAAATTTGACAAATATCGTGGAATAGGTAACCCTGAAGATCACATCAGGGAATTCCAAGTACATTGCATGGAGGTGGCTTACGACGAAACATACTTGATGAGATTATTCCCAAGAAGCTTGGATGGAAACGCTATTGATTGGTTTTCTCGACTTTCTAGAATCAAAAAATTCCAGGAAATCATAGATGCCTTCATACATAATTATTCCTTCAACACTCCCATGGAGGTTAGCTTACAGGAATTATCATCTCTCAAACAAGGGAAAAATGAATCATTCGGTGCTTTCTTACAACGATGGCGATCCAAAGCTAATCAAAGCAAGTGGTCCATGCCCGAAGAGCAACAAGTGGGAACTATCATTTCGAATCTTGATGGGCCCTTGGCCTTCCACCTCAAAGTGCAAAACATCACCACTTATGACCAGTTGATCCCTAGGGCACTCAATATCGAACGAGCCCTTGCCACACAGGGAGAAACTTCATCATATCAAGAAAGCCGCTCATCATCTAGTTATCATGACAAACCATGAACATGGGCAAAGAATCGTAATGTAACCAATGATGGTGTCGTTGACGCCAAGGTTGTCATTAGTGCCCCACGGAAGAACAATCCACCATCCCAACAACAACAACACCAAAATACCAATCAAAGCAATCGACAAGTCAATACTGTGGTCCAACCATCCCATAACCAAAACACAAACAACATTGATAATCAGGGAGGACCACAGCAAAACAAGTTCTTCCCCAAACGAAAATACACACTCCTTGGGGAACCTGCTGAAGCAATCATGAAAAGATTGGTAGATGAAAAATTGATAACGGTCCCTACACATAATAATTATCAAGAACCATCGGTCAAGCCACCATGGTATAATGAGAATTATCTTTGTGACTTCCACAAACTCAAGGGACACACGACAAACAACTGCATGAGGCTCAAAAATCTAATTCAAGACCTCATAGATGACAAAATCATAGATGTGGAAGCACCATCAGGAAACAAAGATCTCAAGATTTACACGAATCCGATGCCGAATCATGGAAACAAAGGAAACAAAGATCAAGACAAAGGAAAAGGGGCTTATAAAAATGTCAACCACACATACGAGGGTGTTGTCACTTGTTTAGACGGGTTTTTTGGAGTCATCACCATCAAAGGGGCCCAAGCCGATTGTGGAGTCACCACAAGAGGTGGAAAGGTTACCATTGCAGCACCATCCCAACCAAGCAGAAATTCCACATCCAATCCAAGGTCTAACCCTAGTGGCTATAATGTCTTGGATCAATTGAAAAGCACCCCTGCACATATCTCCATCATGGAGTTACTCAAAATCTCATCTGCACACAAAAAGATTCTAGAAGAAGCTTTGGCGTCATCTACTGTCCCCGCAGATCTAGATGCAGAACAATTCCAAGCTATGGTTGCAAGTATCACCACACCTAACATTCTTACATTTTCTGAACAAGACTTCCTCACACAACCATCTCACAACTGTGCACTTCATCTGGAGGTGTACGTAAATAAAAAGAAAGTCAAGAGAGTCTTGGTGGATGGAGGTGCAGGCTTAAATATTTGTTCCGTAAAGCTTCTAAAGAATTTGAACATTTCAGAGGATTCAATTGACAAAGGAAAAGGCATCACAATAAGAGCATACAATGACTAGGAAAGGGTATCCCAAGGCACCATTCAACTTCCTGTCCAGGTTGGGCCCGCCATCATGCAAACCAACTGTCAGGTCTTGGACCTCGATTTACCATACAACATTCTCCTAGGGCGACCATGGATACATGCAATGCAAGCTGTAGCTTCAACCTTTCATCAATGTGTGAAATTCACACATGAAGGTCAAGCGGTTACTATCCATGGAGATCCTGAGCCATTTGCCTACTGCAAAAATCTAGAGGCAAAATACTACAAGATCCCGCAGGTACCCAAGAACGATGAAGGCCCATCAACACCTTACGTGGATCCCGCCACTCTCACTTCTGTGACAGAGACACCCTCCACCCCCGCCATCCCCGCCTTTTCTGATATCAAAGTCATAATACAAGATGATGGTTGTGGAAACTATTCAATGCCTAAGAATGATTTTGTAGTAGGAGAGCTACCACAATCTCCTAGATCAAGAGGACGACCACAATCACAAGAAGCTTCAACATCTCAAGGCTCCTATGAATGAAACCCTACCTTCACAAGTGCAGGAGATCTTGGTCAGGAAACATTAGAGGGGGACTTATCTCATCTCCTCTATCGAGATGATATACCAGCAGTTGAATTGCCTATGGATGAACAAAACAAAGGTATGAAGATGATGCTCTTGATGGGCTATAACCGGAACCAAAGGTTAGGCCAAGATAATAACGGGCGTGTAATACCCATTATACCTGAGAAGCAAATAAAAAATCTTGGCATTGGTCATCCTACTCCTAAGGTAACTATACTTGGTCGAGGTGCCCATGGTAGACAGAACCGAATGCCTCCTTAGGAATCCGTAACTACTCCACAATCCTCCATGACTTTAGGAATGCCCACTGATTTAATTGAGTCACCAGAAATAGGATTACCTTTGCTGTTTGAGGATACTAATGTACTTATGATTAGCACCTTATCTTATGAGTCTGAAAACCAAAGCAATGAAATCCAATTAGTCTATCCCCAACTGATTGATTACGACCAACGAGGACCACCAATTCTTGACATGTTTGAAAATGATGAGGCGCTCTTAGAATTCATGGGACTTAGGGATGACATTCCATGTGGGGATCATAAGGTAGGTTTTATCATAGAGCTAGATACACATGCATACTATGGAGAAATGATTGAATCCCTCAGTCGTAAAAATAAAAAAATGAGAATAATCTCCAAGTCCTTGAGTGAAAACCACCTTGTGGCACTCTCTGACTCTGAAAAAGTAAAAAGAAAGGACGCATCCAATGGTGAAAACCTCTCTAAGGCACCTGAGGATGGGGGATTCAATCTTCCTCTTACAGCTATACACCAAGAAAAGTCAGCTATGCTAGCAGAAAAGTGCAACCCCATCAATCTGGGAACACAAGAAATGCCTCATATTACATTCTACGCTGAGTCATTATTATGCAAAGAACAGGAGGAGTTGGCTACCTTCTTAAAGGAGAGGAAGATAAATTTTGCGTGGACCTATACTGATATGCCAGGATTGGATCCAGAGGTAGTGGTTCATCACTTGGCAGTCTATCCTGAAGCTAAACCTGTAAAACAAAAGTTGAGAAAGATGCACCCATAGATTGCTCTATTAGTCAAGATGGAACTCCATAAACTACTAGATGCGGGATTCATACGAACGATCGCCTACCCTGAGTGGGTCTCCAATCTAGTACCGGTTTCAAAACCAACTGGGGGCATAAGAATCTGTACAGACTTTAGGGACTTGAACAAGGCTTGCCCAAAAGATGATTTTTCGTTGCCTAACATTGATATGATTGTAGACATGACCGCGGGGCATGAGATGCTTTCCTTGATGGATGGATTTTCAGGCTATAATCAGATAAGAATTGCAGAGGAAGACCAACATAAAACATCTTTCACTTGTCCTTGGGGCACATACTGCTGGAACGTAATGCCATTCGGCTTAAAGAATGCTGGGGCCACATACCAAAGGGCCATGACACTAATATTCCATGACATGATCCACAAAACAGTTGAGGACTATGTCGATGACATCCTGGGAAAATCCAAAAAGAGGAAGGATCATATATCGGTCTTGAGTGCTATCTTTGACAGACTAGAAGAATACAAGGTTCGTTTGAATCCCAAGAAGTGCGTCTTTGGCGTACAATCAGGAAAGTTGTTGGGCTACATAGTGTCAATGAGAGGCATTGAGATTGATCCGGCAAAGGTGAAAGCAATACTTGAAATGGAAGCTCCTAGGACATTGAAACAACTGAGAGGTCTCCAAGGCAGGCTTCAGTCAATTCGCAGGTTCATAGCACAATTAGCAGACAAACAAATCCCTTACTCTCACTTACTCCACAAGGGGGTAACGTACAAATGGGATGACAAATGTGAACAAGCTCTTCAAAAAAAAAAATCAAGGGAATATCTCATAACACCCTCCAAGATTCAAGGCCTCCACCAGAACAAACCATTAACTTTATATCTCAAGAATCGCCAGAAGCCCTTGGTGCCTTCCCTAGCACAACATGATGAAAATGGAACAGAAAGACATCTACTACATCACGAACAATGGTGGCCATGAGTTAAACTATACACCATTGAAAAAGCCTGCCTATTGATCCCAAAATACATGGAAAGAATGGATAAGTGGGTAATGATATTATCAGAATATGACATTGAGTATGTGGAGCGCAAGGAAATCAAGGGACAGGTCATTGTAGACCAACTGGCAAACACACCTATCTATGCAGAGAACCCACTTGTTTTAGAATTTCCAGATGAATCCATTTTCAACATTGACATAGCTACTCATTGGAAACTATACTTTGATGGCTCCTACAAACAACATGGGTCAGGAGCTGGTATCTTCTTCATCACTCCACAAGGGGATTGTATACCAAGATCATACAAACTAGCATTCCTTTGTACCAACAACATTGCAGAATATGAGGCTTTAACTATAGGTCTCAGGATAGCAGTACAGTGGAACATTATGACATTGAAGGTATATGGAGATTCACAGCTTATCATAAATCAAGTGAACAATGAGTACCAAACAAAGGATGATAAGCTAACTCCATACAAAAGGCTGGTGGAAAATCTCAAGGAATCTTTTGTTGACATCACATTCAAGCAAGTACCAAGAACCAACAACAGAGCAGCAGACGCAATGGCAACTATTGGATCACTCTTAGAGATCCCTCAAAATGTTCTGAAATACGACTTCTTGGTAGAGCAGCTTCTCGTACCAGCATTCAAGGTACCAGAGTTAGAATTTGTGGGCGAAATCATTGGTCCAAATGATCAGTGGTACCAAGACATTTACACATACCTTAGGATAGGTATCATTCCCGCCGATTTGCGTTCAAGCCTTAGACGAACCTTTATCAAGAAAGCATCTCGTTTTGTCATTTTAGGAGAAACCCTTTATCGTAGAAGCATAGAAGGAACCTTACTAAGATGTCTTAACCCTGAGGAGGCTTCGGCTGCCTTAACTGAGGTGCACAACGGCATTTGTGGTTCTCATTCGAGTGGCATGACCTTGTCTAAGAAATTGCTGAGGAGTGGGTATTACTGGCCTACCATGGACAGAGAGGCACATGAATATGTCAAGAAGTGTCTACAGTGTTAGCAACACGGGGACCTCATCCATGCTCCAGCTCAAGAGCTTCATCCAATCGTCACACCATGGCCCTTTTCACAATGGGGACTCGATCTCATTGGGAAAATCACACCGACCTCATCTAATGGCCACAAATTCATCATAACTACAACTGAGTACTTCACAAAGTGGGTTAGCCATACTCTATGACTCACATAATGTTAGAAAGACATATCTCAAAAGTTCATCCCAATCCTATCTCATATGCCGCTATGGTGTCCACAAGCCATTATCTCGTGAGCACGGGGACACCATTCAAAAATCAAGAAGTCTCGTGACTGGCGGATAAGTTCAAAATCCAACATCACTTTTCACCCCACATCATCTCAAGGCAATGGCCAAGCGTGGTTACAACAAAACCATCCTCAAAATACTTAAGAAAACAAGTACGACGCAGGTCGCGGATCGGGTATTTGCAGTTTCATCCCTACTGGCTTACCGAATCAGCATCCGCGACACCCAATCGTGCCACACCATTTTCCTTGGTCTATGCGGATCAGCGCCATCTTGCCCATTGAGATCGAGCTACCATCCCTCAGAGTATCATTGCAAAACCTCATCACGGATGAGGAGTATCAAGTTTCAAGACTGAACGAGCTGGAACTATTGGACGAGCGACGTCTGGATGCTTTAAACCATCTGCAAGTGTATCAGAATAGACTGAAAAGGAGCTACAACAAGAAAATCAGAAGAAGAACTTTCCAGGTTGGAGAATTGGTGCTAAAAGAGAATCAAAAGAATGTCTTGAACCCAAATGGCAAGGGCAAGTTTGAACCCAACTGGCTGGGACCCTTTGTCATCACAACAAGCTACAAATCAGGGGCATATCAGTTATCAACACCCGAAGGGGAACCCCTACAGGAGCCAATGAATAGCTCCCATCTCAAAAAGTTTTATGCCTAAATCTTTCAAGGTATAGAACCAAAAAATCCAAAAAATCATAAAAAGTCCTAAAAATGGTTACTTCGGCAAAAACCTGGCAAACAGGCATCTTGGTGACAACAAAAAAAATCAAAAAATCAAGAAAAAAGTAAAGAGAAAAAATCGTCCTCTAGTGAAAACCACTTCGGTGGCACTTTGGGCAAGTACCTTGGTGAAAACCTGGCAAACAGGCACCTTGTGTAAATAAGCACTCTCCATCCATCTTGGTCTCTATGACTTTCTTTGCATCATTCACTCACCCATTGCATATCATCGCATTTCACCCTTCCATCCGCATCTGCACAATAGCTTGGTCTTGCGTTTGTGTCATGATTCCTCCTAGAGCTACTCGGCCCACTTAAAAGGTTAGTTTGTCTTGCCTATATTGGACTAGTCTATTGCCTCACGTTGGGGGCACGTTCTCATCGGATCGGATTCGTGTATGATCTTAAGGTCCAGAAAATCAAAAAATCCAAAAACATTCGAAACATATCAAAAATCCAAAAATTAAAAGTCATTCAAAAGTCAAAAAATGTAGTCGCCTTATGCTTAACCACATTGTCTCGGTGCCCAACATAGGCAAGGTTGATCTCATCATTCCCCGAGACATTTATATAGTCCTATAGGTTCATAATAAACCGACATTGGCCATGTATATCTTCATTTGTAAATCGTTGTTGTCAATGAACCGCGGGTTCTCATGTATAACATAGGCAAGGCTAATCATGATCAAACCCCCGAGGCCCCCGCAGACACGCCTTTTAGTTAGTCTCTTGGTCAAAAATCAGAAAATCTCAAACATTGGAAAATTGGAAATCAAAACATTTGAAAATTCAAAAAATACCAAAACAAATTTCAAACATGCAAACCTCAAAACATCCAAATATTTGAAAAAAAATCCATCTGCCTCATCTCACTTACACTTGCAATAATCAATCATCCATAATAAATTGTCATCACCCTCAACCTTTGGTAAAATAGTCAGAAACAAGTCTAGCAGTCAAATGTGAAAACCTAAACTATCAAAATCTCAAGTATAGGTCAGTCAGCAAGCAAGTTGGTCAACTCTTTTCTTATCAATGGCATATAAATCATAAATCAATTTCATCATCGCTTGATAAAAGCATGTCCTAGGATCCGTTCTGACAATGGGCACTTTTACCAAACCAACCACTTTGGGTAAATGAAACGACGTGTCATTAACATGTCCTAGGATCCGTTCTGACAATGGACATTATCTTTTGGCAATAAGTTTTGGCCCCCATCTTTCGAAACATCATTTCTCTTGGCTAACGGTACGAAGAACATTAGTTTGTTGGCTCACTTACTTTATCTTGTTTGATTTATCTCATTGTGCTCATTCCAAGGACCTCTCGATGATATCTAAACGAAGGATTTAGAGAGATAGGAATGGGGCAACCATAATTATCTTTGTCTGCCGTGTTGTTGGATATCTTGTAATATAACCTTGGTCATGCGGCTTTTGTTTATTCCAGAGCGAGGGTAAAATGAAGTTTTCAGTTGACCACATAGAAAAGCCTTTCCCATGTTTTGGTTCTATATTATTTGAAATATTTGAACTATTTTCCTCGACAGTGTCCTATGTCGTGTGAACAAGAACATTCATCCCATTTGTTGAGTTGGAAGTCTGAATACACTTAGGTACAATGCCATCCCCATTCTCGATACCTTGATGCATCGTACTGCATGTATTATCAAACATAAGGAAATCTACCCTTTGAAAATCCCAACTCCACGGCAAGTAGTCATCACCATTTGCATGATCATCTCATTCTTTCATTCTTCTATCACATTCTTCTATCTTTACTAACATTTCTATCCCAATTGGTACATGAAGCTACCCACAGCTAATGAATGTCCATTCATCTACATCAACCACTCCTCTCGCATTTTATCACGATTTTGATTGGCAATTGGCATTCCCATTCAACATCTCGAGGGGGCAATATACCAGTGCAATTCTTCTCACTGGGGCAATAGTGGGGCATCCGAGAAATCAGAATTTTTTTGATTTTGATCATGACAAGATCATTCTTTGAATCAATGCAACAAGTACATTGCTTCAAAGAAGGGAAAAATGTAGACACGCAAAATGTACAAGTTGACATTGCGCATCTAACTCTGATCTACTAACATCGTTTCTTCCTAAATCATCCCTCGGTCTAACTGTTTAATCAAATTCCCTTATCTGATTAAATTCATCAATTTTCATCTCTTAATTAAATAAATTATTTTTGTCTAATTAAGTCACTTTCCCTTGTTAATTAAATCAATTCATTTGATCTAATTATCCCTATTTTAATTAAATAATTAATTTTATTTAATTAAATCTCTAAAGTCTATCTATTAAATTGAATAAATTAAAATCTTATTTAATTTAATCTTACTTCAATCTCTTTAATTAAATAATCAAAACATGTTTATTTAATTAATCTCATTAAATCATTTCCTCTCTTGTTTGATTTAAATTAATCCAAAAATCTAAGTCAAAATAAGTCAACTCACCTAATCATCATTAAACTAACATAATCATCATTTATTTAATCTAACCATGATTAAATACTAATCTCACCCACTTGCATTCTCTAGATATCTCCACTTGCACAAATAAATCAATTTATTGATTTATTAAATCTTCATTTTCCCTCAACAAAGCATCTTTTGGAGGAATATTCTTCTATTTCAAATTCAAAATTTGAATGACATGTCCTTCCAACATGTCATTTACTCTCTCTTACAAGTCCTTCCAACAAGGCATTTACTTCTTCTTACATGTCCTTGCCTTGAGCCAAGTGGCATTCAATGCAATTTTCTTTCCCCCTCTTACATGTCTTTTCTCAAAATTCAAATTCAAAAATGCATTTATTGGCACATTTGTCAAAACTTGCTCATTCCTCATCCAATCACATTTGGACAAGTGGCATTTTTCCATTGGCCAAATCTTTGTCCCACATTGCTCTATTTTGGCTTTGTTTCCATTTCAACATTCTATAAATAGAATGCTTCACCATGCATTTTATCATCCACAATTATGCAAAGTTATTATGCACAAATATCTCTCAAATTCCATCCATCTTCTTAACTAGTTTATTGCAGATTTTGGAGCTCATTGAGGGACTTATCAAGTGGATCAATCATCTTCAATCAACATTTTCATTCAAGGAGTTGGGAAAGGGAAAAGCTCCACACACCTATTTGCACCAACTCCCTCAAGAGATCAAGAGTTTGCTTGCATTAGATAGGATTTAATTGTTTCATTTGTGTTCTTCATTTTCATTTCTTATCTTTTGCAAATTTCAAATGGATTTCTTGAGGAATCATTTGTTTCTAACCTTGTGTTTGATCTAATTGTTTGCATGTTTATTGTGTTTGTGCAAGGTCTAGATTCAAATGGTTCACAGTTGGTTCTGGATATTTCTCCTATGAAGATTTCTCAATTTGTTGGGCTAGAGGAAATTTGGAGGAATGGACTGATATATTGATCCTTTGATGAGTGGAAGCCTTGTGGTATTCTAAGACAACATGCAGCTTGAAGGATGGTCAAGATAGAAATGGGAGTTGATCATGTTGTGATATGTGTCTCCTGGCTGGTAGAGGTTTAACCTTGGAGTATGAGGTGGATTTCTTTGCTCGCGGGTCGCAGCAGAAAAGCTTCATATTGGTGTTTGTAAGGACAAGCCCCGGGTGATATGGAGAAGCCTATGTTGTTTCTCAGTCATGGAAGAGAGTGCTTATGCTAGGTGGTGGTTCCTGGTGTTGGAAGGCACTATTTCCTGTTAACCTCGAATGCTTGAAGGCTATGGAGTTAATCATTAAGATGATTTGCAAGCTTCTGAATAGCCTGACTCTCTTTCTTGGATGCATGTACATGGTGGTAGTTTTAGAGTTGGTCTGAAAGGGGCCTGGATTCTTCTGAACTGTTGGTTTCTTTCTAAGAATGATTTGTACTTGCATGGCTCTGTGCAGGTTTTGTAGGTTTTACACGTTTAAGCAAAACTTGTGATCATGTGGAGTTGTTGTTAAGCTATTGTCTAGACACTGGCCCTTTGGGGTGTTACTAGATGAGATAGTTGCAGTTCTACATGCATGCTTGGTGCATGGTTTGAGGAGGCATTTTTTATTCTCTGCATGCGAGTGTTGGTACATGATTTGTCACTCAACATTCATGTGGTGGTGCTTGTGGGTTCCTTGATCATGGTGCTCATTGTGGACATGATTGGAAAATTAGATTTGGCGTGATCTGGTGTTTGAGTCATGTTGTCTACGTGGATATTCTCTTTGAAATCTCAGTGTTGCAGTTTCCAATGTAATGATGGGTTTGCATGTTCGATGATTGTGATCTACGAGTTATGCGGTTGATGGATTAGCTACCCATTGGCCGCATTGATATAACTTGGATGTGGATTGTCTTTATCCACGAGGATTGATTCATTGTTGGTGTAGACTTGTTAGTTGGATTTTTGATGTGATTGTTGTGAGATAAGAGGATGGATACTATAGAGTACCTGAATAGTCGGTTATGGGAACCTGAAGTAGGTGGTCATGATGCTTGGAGAGCTCAGATGTCACGTTTCAGTGGGATCTCTAGCAGTGACTATGGATTCATCACATGGTGGTGAATGGTCTTCTTTGGTGTTGCAGAAGGGTTCTTTCGCATTTGCATGGACATCATTTGAAGATGTGCAACATCTTGGAACCATGGAGGATTCTCGGAGTCTTTGGCTGAGGTGTTGGTGGTGCTTGGTAGGTGATGTTGTTTTTTGAGTCTATTTGCTTTATGTCATGGTATACTCTTGCTTGTGCATTGGAGTTTTGGCATCGTGCATTGTACTTAAGACAATGGAGAAGTCACTTGAAGCATGGTATCTCCTATGGGGATGTGTAGATCATGGTGTCATTATAAGTTCCTGATTCAGATGATTGGAGCTTTGACAGTGGTCTGGTAATTCTTTGTGTATTGAGTGCTTTGATTATTTGCTTGGTACTTTGTGATAATGCAGTAATGTAGTTGAAGTTTAGCATGAGATGATTGGTTGCTAGTACTCATGGATACATGAAGAATAAGAAAGCTCGAGAAGCCTACACCTTGGTTGAACGTGAGTTCAATAAGAGATCTATGAGGAGATTGCTCTTGGATTAGTCATGATGACTTGTTTATCTTGAAGGAGTATTCTCATTCCCACTCTTGGTCTTCTCGGCAGTTTATTTGAAAGGTATTTGGCCCATTATGTTTTTCAGATGTGTTTTATTAAGTTCACTTTCATGATATGGATCTTGAATTGTTGTCTAATGGTTCTCGAAGATTCATAGTGAAAGATGTATAGTTTTTGTTTTATCTCCTTGTTACTAATGAGAATTGGTAGGAGATGTAGTATGGGCTAATTTCTTGAAATGGGGAATGAACTAGCTTGATCTTCTTTGAGATGCTTACATCCATGTTGTTTTCAAAGTCATTTTGATCTTGGTGATTGAATGGATGGATGTTGTTAAGGATTTCTTTTGGGATGTGAAGAAGATCATTCTTGTCACAGCTAGCTGTTAGAAGTGTATGTAGGAGGATGTTCTACAGGAAGATGATGTGCATAATTTCTCTCTGTGGCCGTGAAGGTTTGTGGTGAGAGAAATGTTTCTTGTAGTAGTTTGTTGCAGGTTGTGCATATCATTGTGGATATTTCCTTGGTACTACATGATTACATTTTCTATGTGTTGTTCTTGGTAGACTTGTGATGTCTTTGGATTACTCAGGTAGTGGGAGTTTCTGTATGTGTTTTGTCGTCTTAGACTGGTTGGCACTTGGAGCTTGTATTTGATGTTGATGAGTTGGTTCCGATTTGGCATAAGTTTACTAATGTTAATACCTATTGAGGTATGTGAGATTGGATGGTATAGCACGAGCTGTGGGTGCTATTTTCAGTTGCATGGGTTTATCAGTTGGATGGAAGCAGTCATTCTAATTGTTGTTCTAGCTGATGTTTTGTATCTTGTTTCTGGAGAATGACTTCACTGTTGTGTTTTGTTTGAAGCTTTGAAGTTGATATTGCTTTTGTATAGCATTTGAGCACAGTGAAGTGGTAGTAGTATCTTGTTGAAGATATCACTGGGATCTTTTGCTTTTGTTCGTTGGAATGGTGCTTATTCACCTTGGCGATGTATCTTTCTTCCACACGTGGAAGATGACATGATTGTTGCTTGAATGGTGGACATCTTGGATATTGGAGCAGAATTCTTGATAGAGCATGAGAGCATGTTTGAGGTCTATGTGGTTTCCTGGAAGGCTGTGATCAGTTGCCTTGGTGACAGTGAGTTGCAGTTGGATGCCTGGTCTTTGTTACAGACTATCTTATGGACTGTTATCTGTGGAATCCTGTTGATTGAGTGTCTTGAGTGTTGCGGGGTTTGAACTAGTGGAGCTAGTGTGATCTTAGTTTCTGGTTACGTTGGAGGTGCCTGTGTGATTTTCATCAAGTGGGAGATTGTTGGAATTGTGTGTCTCAATCCCACAGGCTGAAAAACTTTTGTGAGCAATTTCGGTGAGACTATGGAGATGTCTGGCCGACCTGCTAGTTGATCCTAACTATCACTGTGACCTCCTAAATGTCTTGGCGATCGGCATTTGAAACCTTCGGCGTACTTGGACAATCGGGATGATGTCTCGGCGATGATAGAAAGTCTTACCGATATCGGCATGACCCTTGGTCTATCTAGCCAATGTGGTAACCGACATGACTTGCTTCTATCGGTATGAAGTCCTGGCAATTGGGAGATGTCTCGCCGACGGAGATACAAGTGTTTGTTATCGGGTGCCTAGTGGATGTCAGGGAGACCTACAATGACTGGAGTCATCGGTGTAACCTGTTTGCTTCGATATGAAGTCTTAGATATGGAGGGTTGTCTCGTCAAATGGTTATACTTTGTGAGACTTCAGTGTAATAAATAAGGCTTCGATATGAAGTCTTGATGAATGTGGAAAGTCTCACCGACAGCACGAGGGGTCATCGGTTCGGTGTGACTCTTGGTGAATAGTGAAACACATCATTATGACTTGAAGGCTTCGTCATGAAGTCTTGGTGACTCATGTTTGTCTCACTGATGCTCATCGGGGTAACTTGGAAGTCTCGGTAAGAAGTCTTACTGACGGTGGGTTCTCTCGCCGATAGGTGTGAACATCGCTGTAACCTCTGGGCAATAGAGGGAAGTCTTGCCAACTGTTAGATGGATGCCGATAGGAATGCGATGGATGACAGAGGTTTCACTATGACTTTGGAACCTCGGTATGATCTCCTGGCGAATATGGAATGTCTGGCCGATGGTAGGTCTTCGGTATGACTTAAAGGCATCGATATGATGTCTTGGCAAAGAGTGATTATCTCACCGATGAGGCAGTCCATTGTCGGTATGACTCCTGGCGACTGTTCAGTGTTCAGTATGACTTGAGGGCTCAGTATGACCTTTTCCTAAGTCTTGCCGACAGTGACATCGGTATGACACAAAGAGCTCGGTATGATCTCTCAGCGAAGGGCAGTGAGTCTCACTGACTGTTGTATGCACTTAGAGTAACACATAAAGGCTCGGTATGATGTCCTGGCGAGAGTGGTATGTCTTGTCGATGGTATGACATTTTGATGTGACCTTGATATCAATATGTGGTCTCACCGAAGAGCGATAGTCTTGCCGATATGAATTCTAAGGTCGATACACCTTGTGAGATTGATATAACCTCTTGCCGATAATATGAACTCTTGGTGATATCGAATGTTGGCTGAGTTGGCATCGAGGAGACACTGTTAGTGTCTCATCGACATGCCAGCATAGGTTGAATGCCTTTGACCGTTTGGATGACTATCCTATGTGGTGTGACCTAGACGTATTATCTTCTATGCAACGAAGTGGAAACATCTACGATGTTGAGCTAGATGATTCGACAGTTGTGATCTAACAGTTGGAAACAAACCGATTCATAGAGTCTGTTGAGAAGAAAGCTGGTAAGCGAGAAGCTGAAGAGCTAATGAGATGTGAAGGCCGTAGAGGCTGGCTGGATGGCTGGGGGTCTTGAGGCCGGAATAGAGGAGAAGAGAGAGCTCCTGATCATGAATCATGTTTGACTTCTCTTAGGTTGATCTGCACTGTATATGGGATGGTATTGTAACTATGCAAAGATCATTTAGTTTGAGAGGGTGATCAGAAACTGTACAGGGAGATCTATTGCTACTAGTTGTATCCAGAATTAACAAGATGTAATCTCTGAAAGGCTAAGAGCCTGAAACTATATTGTAACTTTCTGTTGCTTAATAATACAATGGCTTGATCTTTGGAGTGTGGGGTTTTTTACCCGAAAGGGTTTTACCCACGTAAAATCTTTGTGTTCTATTTTATGTCTTATCTTTCATCTGTGTTGATTCTGTTTCTAGAATATGTCATTGCTTGCTGTTGAATTTACATGTGTTTCTCTCGGATGGATCAATGTGGGAAATAAACTGTGTATGTTTCCACTTTAGGACATAGTTGTACGTGTCTTTGAGGTAATCTAATCGAAATTGAAATTACCGAAGACACTATTGTTTGGGGTTTCTATGAGATGTGCTCCATTGATTTCCTTACAATTATCTTAACTTTACATAGGGATAAGGTTGTTGAGCTTTAATGACCTGAGTTGTCACACCTCATAGGATGACAACACTTATCATAATCTACTTACATCCTATCTCTCCCCTTGGCATATATAACCAAGGCATTCCCTTTGTAATCTCACACCATTGATTCCAATTCTCAAGAATTGATATAAGGAATCAGGTACCATTATAGAAGATGTCAACATGAATGGAAACCAAGTTGAAACTGTCAACTCATGAGTATCTACATAATCTGTCATTGTAAAAACATATAAATTTGAAGATGGAGCAAGAGGATCTAAATGTAACCATTTACAAAATAGGAATGGAGAAATCCCATTGGGAACAAAACTCCTAACCACTGATGTCCAAACTCCAAAAAATAGATGAAGAAGTTGTAGCTACCAATGAAGAGTTGTTGATGAATCCCACATTGCAATAGGAATAAGATTATAATCAAAGAGACCACTGCATGAGTATCAACTGGATACTCTTGAATGCTTGAAATTACAAATTTGGTAGTCTATATGAGTATCACTAATTTTGACACTGCTTAACTAAATATTAGTTAAAAAAAGAGATACCAAGTCTCTGGATGTAGAACCCAATCCTCTAACTACAAAGAGATTGATTTCTCAATACAAAGAGATTTCCTTCTCAACTAAATATTAGTTCTAAATATTAGTTAATTAGGAAAAGCAAGGTTGTCAGATTAACTATTGAAATGTCACAGATGGTACAATACAAGGCTTGGTGGTCAATCAGGAAAACGAAGCCTTTTCCAATTTTTCTTATCAAAGAAAAAGTTATTTTTAAAAAATTAATTAAAAATCCACCTCAAAACCATTATTAAAAAATATCAACAACTAAAAATTCAATTTTAAATTTTATTTTAAAAACTTCATTAAAAAAATTAATAAAGAAAATTATATTGTTTTAATTTTTAAAAAACCTTATTAAAAATTAACAAAGTTTAATAGCTATGATTTCTAGATTCGATTGTGTGCAATTTTTTCCATCAACATTATGGATTGTGGAAATTTGATATCATTAACCAAGTTTATCAAAAATATTAAAAAAATTTAATAAAAAAATTATTAAGGAAAAACTTTTAAAACTTTTATTTAATTAAAAGTTTAATTTAAAACTTTTATTTAAAAAAATATTTAATAAAAATATATTAAAAGAATTTTTAAAAAACATTTAAGTGTTTTTTTGTTTTTAAATATTAAAAAACATTAAATTTTGTCATTTTGTGGGGGGCTTAAGGCCTCCCCACACCCCACATGGGCTTTAATGATAAAGCTTTTAAAAAAGTTGCACATCATAAATAAAACTTAATTAAAGTTAGAGGGAGACCCATTAAGGCATGAGGTCACATGGGTCATCGTGTTATCTTTTAATGTTTTAATAATTTCTTTTTAAAGTTAGAGGGAGACACACTAAGGCATGAGGTCTCATGGGTCCCCAAGAAACATTTAAAAAAAGTTACATTTTTTTTTAAACCAATGTTTTTTTTAAAACTACATATTTATAAAAAAAAGTATGAATTTTAAATTTTCTTAAATGCTTAGATTTTGAAAAAAAAAATCAAACTCAATCAAAATTGATAAATTAATAGTCAATTTTAGCATTTTTGAACCTTCTAAGCATGATGGCAAGGTCAAATTTGACCTATAATACTCTGAAGTGGTAGTTCTTTGTTGGATTTGGCAACAAACCTCTCACTTCAAATTCCTGTAGATCTAACCTTCGGTGTCCAATTTAGATGAAATAAAGGGTAGATATGACTTTCTCAACTACTCTAGACTCAATGGTGAGCTCAAAATTTCTCCAGGAAGCTTCAGAAAACCTACAAATGGCAAGTCAATGTATGAACTCCCCTTAGAAAATGATATTTTCTCCACACTTTTCTCATTCTCTAGATCATCCAGAATGCAAGAGAAGAGCATACTTAGTGCTTTGAAAAATGAAGCTTTACACTCCCAGATTTCCTAAAATATTGCTAACCCACAACTCATTTTTACTCTGATATCATGTAAGATTTTCTAAATAGCCCACCCAAGATACAAATGACTGAAGAAAAACAAATACAAAAATAAAAGACGAGAAAGAATAAAGTAGTTATTCCTCTCAAGAAAATGCAAAGCTTCTATGAACTTGAGAATTGGAATGAATGGTGGGTGATTACAAAGGGAATTCCTTTGTTATATAGTCCAAGGGGAGAGATGGAATGTAACTAGATTATGACAAGTGTTTCCATCCTATGAGGTGTGACAACTCAGGTCATTAAATCTCAACAACCTTATCCCTATGTAAAGTTAAGCTAGTGTGAAGAGGACTTAAGTGGAGAACTAGCTAGGAAATGAACTAGTTAGATAAAGTACCCCTTTCACACTAACACAATGCGATCATGATATATGATGTTTTATTTTATACTCATGATGTTTTGTGATGGATGCCTTATGGATGCATGTATGAAATTGTGATGTATATTCAATGTGATGCAAGTGTATATGTAGATGATGCTCATGTTATGGATGACATGGATGCATTTTTTTTGTATTTTGATATGATTTATTATGTGTATGCAGGATGTATTTTATGATATGCTGATGGTTTATGGATGCACTATATTTTTGTTATGTCATCATACTTGGATGTTAGTAAGAATTAGATAGAATATGAATGATAGATAGAAGAATGAGATGTGCATTCATTAGCTTTTCATTTATGTTCATATTGTTTCATAATTCTAACAAATCTATAATTATTCTGAGACTTTATTAGATATGGTGATGAGAGAGATGATATTTCTTTGCTTCTAGGACTTTATTTAATTCATCATAGCAATCCTTATTTTTGATATAGAAAATAGATACGATACACCAAGTTATGAAGAACTAGGGCGTCGTATCTAATGCGATGGGCCTTGACTCTACAAATAGATGGGACTATCCTTGTTCATACCTAACATACAAAAGCCTTGTTTGACCACGTGAAAGAATGAGCCACCGAAGTAAGGAAACTAATACACAAAAGGTATGAAGAATCTGATATGTCTTAGCCATTGTTTTACTTGAGACTATCTCGAAACATGCAAGATAAGTATTCGCTGAGGTTGTACTACAAGAATATTCAACAAAAAAATCAAATGAAAAAAATGATCATTTCCACAATCCTTTCTCTTTAAATCATTTTGTTATTCATCATTGAGAGATCATCATAATGGATAAGATTGGGACTTCAATTGGATAGAGGAGGCCCCTTAGGTAGCCATCGATAGGAGGATT
>VDFB02301326.1:0-13897 GCA_007258455.2 Sequoia sempervirens
CCTTGGATTTGTCATTGTTGAGTTTTTAAGTGGTCTTTGATGTTAAGTTGTCTATTTGGAGTTAGTCTTGTTATTGTTAGGCGTGCTTGGTCGGGGACCCTTCCTTGTCTACTCTCAGCACGGGGGTGGTTGGGTGGAACTTGCTTCGCACCCCATTGGGTTCCCTCTTATGTTGCAGATGTATCTTTTACTTGCAGGTTTTGGCGGATGTTGATGATCCAGTGTTCTTATGTAC
Source organism: Sequoia sempervirens (assembly GCA_007258455.2). Lineage (NCBI taxonomy): Eukaryota > Viridiplantae > Streptophyta > Pinopsida > Cupressales > Cupressaceae > Sequoia > Sequoia sempervirens. The sequence continues at coordinate 236 of VDFB02301326.1, forward strand.
CAGATAGATGTATATACTTTTTATGTAATGTATTCATTGATGTATTGTCTCCCACGTGTGTTGGGATGACCTTGTTGTAAATTGTATATGTGATTATTGAGGTTGTATTTTTAGTCAATTGTATTCTTCTATCATTGGGATGTAATAATTATTCAGGCCATGTATTTATTCAGGATCTTGTGTTATAGTTGGTTATGTTGAGTTGTATCTACCAAAATATGTAACACTTTATATCTTTATAATTCCATGTATTGTCATAAGTGCATATGTTTTTAATATGGATATAGTTGATAGATATTTTAAATGATGAAATGGGAATGAATAGATTTGCGTAATAGATTAATTATTGTTATCTTATTATCGTTGTTATGGGTTAGTGTAGTCATGTCACTTCGTGTACCCCATTGGAACTAGTTGTGCCTCATAATACATTGTTATGTTATAATACTTAAGTATGTTATTTTATTCTTTTAAAAAAAAAAATTGTTCCATTGTTATTAGTTCCTTTGGGGTTCGCACGGCGGGGCGTGACAGCTTGGTATCAGAGCCCAAGTTTAAACACTGGGCACTTTGGGACCCATTAGGTTGTTAGTTGTTTAGAGTTTTTATTTGTGTACCTTGTCTTATGTTGTGGTGTGTATCTTTTCAGGATCATGCCACCTAAGCGGGGTCATAGGGGTCGTGGTCATGTAGGTGGTCGAGGAGGTAATCAACATGATGCACCTCCCATTACTTCCCATGTTTCTGATCATGTGGATCATCAAGCTTCTCAGTTTGTGCCAGAGGTTAGTGTTCAGTATCAGGATCAACCAGGGTTTGGTGATGCTCAGTTGCGTCGCTTGCTTGAGGAGACTCTTGCTCATTTGGGGCCTAGGCCGGATAGGGATCAGGAAGTTGTAGGAGAGAGAGATCGGGTTTCAGCTCCATCTAAGGCAGACATGGCTACTCACATGAGAGATCTCCTTAGAGCTCGTCCACCCACTTTTGATGGTATTGGTAGTGGTTCAGAGGCTGCGACTTGGTTGTTCGATTTGAATAGGTGTTTTTCCATGCATTCGTATGGTAGCCACACCAAGGCTAGGTGTGCGATCATGCATTTGAGGGATTTCGCATCTACTTGGTGGAGGTTGGAGGAGCAGAAGCTCCATTTGGATATTGGCACTATATCTTGGGAGTTGTTCCTAGAGCGGTTCAAAGCTCGATTCCTTTCTGATCATTGGCGTCAGCGCCGTGGAGATGAGTTTCATGCTCTACGACAAATGGATATGACAGTGGATCAGTATGAGCGTCGCTTCTTCGAGCTCAAACAGTTTGCAGGCATAGGTGATGATGAGGGTATGTTAGTACAACATTTCATTAGGGGTTTAAACCCCCAGATCAGTGGTGGCGTTCGAGTATTTGAGCTGAAGACCATGGAGGTAGCTGTAGATAAAGCTTGCATTGTTGAGGAGAATTTAGATTTGGCTTTAGGTGGGCAGGTGGGAGCTCAGTTTGGTTGTGCACCTTCTTATGGTGTTGGCTCTCAGAGTGGCCGATCTTAGGCTATAGGGTTTTCTGGAGGACATCAGTTACCCGCTAAGGGTGGACATCAGCAGTTTTCACAGTCTAGGCAACAGAATTCTCAATCCCAACCTGATAGAAGTTGGAGGCAGAAGAAGAGAGATAGGAGTTGGATGCGGGCTCATCGTGATCGTGTTGATTAGCCTGCTCAGAGTTCTCAGTCGGCGTTCAGTGGAGGTGGTTTTCCATGATCTAGTCGGGCTCCTGCTGTGCAGGGTTTCAGCAAAGGGACAGGATGTTTCTCTTGTGGTCAGCAGGGCCACTTTGCTCGTGAGTGTCCTCAACAGGACAATTCTGGTTGTAGTCAGAGGCCGGTAGTTTCAGAGCGGACAGTACGAGATGCGGATCGATCACATAGGGCATTCACTACGGTGGATATCCATTAGGTCGAGCATCTGGGTGTAGTTCGTCCTTCGAGTTCAGGTGTTGATCCTCACAGATCAAGGTTCTGAGTTAGTTAGTGTTTAATTGGTTTCATGGGAGTTCCTTCCCTATTTTGTTTAATGGCTTCCAGGAGTAAGCCATGTCCTTGGGGGGGAGGATGTAATACCCCTCATACTGTTTGGATTTATTAATTCCTATGCTTTAACTTGATACGTTGATACTGATGATACTCTTTGTGTTGTTGGATGTGACATTTATGTGGTTTTGATTGATGCTTTGTGTTGTGATGATGATTGACTCATCGATCTGGTGTGTGCGGATGTGTAGTTTAGTTGTTTGCTTCTTCTGACATTATTAGTATGAATTATGATACTTTGTGTGTTGATTTAATTATTGTTTATTCAAATAGATTTTCATTAATGCTTTATATGTCGATGTGATGATTCTTTGGTGATCATGTTATTTGGATTCAGTATTATTTTATAATGCAATGGTTTAATAATTCTAGTTTTGATGCAGTAGTTAAATATCATGTTATATTATGATTAATTTGGTTAGAAATGATAGCTCGTCATTGATATTATAATTGTTAGAATAGAGTAGGTGAGAGGACAGTGTAGCATCACTCGTTCACGAGTGCCCTGCTACACTGCAATTCCTTCTCACGATAGGATGTTTGATTATATATATACATGTGCTACTTCACGTTTATTTGGATGCAGGATTGCAGGAATAAGTCTCGATTCCACCTGCTTCGGCAGGACAGGGCGAGCAATAAATTAACCCAATGGGTAAAAGTTGAAAAAGGGAGTAGGTTTGGAAGTGTCCCCATCCCAAGTCCGTCGTCTGTTGTGAGTCGTTCTGTTATGAATGAAGTTTTGTCTTTGTCTTGTATGTAGTTTGACTGTTGAGTAATTATTTATTTAATTATTGGTTAGTGTTTAATTAATTAATCGTATTTCATAAAATAATTAATTAATGTTGCATTGCTATTTGATTTAATTGAGAGTTAGAAAAATGTTTAAATTAAATATATTATAAATTAAAAGTGATTTAATTAATTAAAAATGCAAATAATTATAATTAAAATTAATATTGTTGAGAATAATTAGATATTATTATTTTTTATTAATATTTAATTAGAAATTCATGTGAAGATAATATCTGAATTAAATAAATTATTTTAATTAAAATTGAGGATAAGTTATGCTTTTAAAAGCTGGAAAAGGACCAATAAGAAAGAGGGCTTTTTGGAAAAGAAAGCGGAAAAAGATTTATTATTTTTAATTAGTGATTTATTATTTTTATGAGGGAATTATTCACACACAAGTTTTACTCGGTTATTCTGGATCTGGAAAAAAAGAAAAAAATAGATTTGAGTTTTGAGGATTTGGTGGGTAAAAATTATTGTGTAAAATTATTGTGAGAGGGAGAGGAAAGATTGTTCAGAAGAATGTTGAAGGCAGAGGATCGAGAAAAGGGAGCTGCAGGAGGAGATCGTGAGGAGGCTACAGAAAGGATTCTTCATCAAAGGCGAAGGACTCGAGTTTTCCTCTGTTAATATCATTATTATTACTATCATTCTATTGTTTTTTATAAACAAAATTTGACTTCTTGTCTTTAAAATTCCTTTGAAGAATTCTATGATTTGGAAACTTATGCAATATTTAAACCTTTGAGTTCTCTGTTAGAAAAACTATAAAGCGAGAAACCCTTTAAATTCTCCAATAAAATTTGGTTGTGAAGATTTTTATTTTGAAATAAAATCATTGTTGATATAGAGTTATATTATTTGCTTGATTTATTTTATATCTAGTGAAGATCTAATTGTTTGTATTATTTATTTTATAAGTTGAAATACATACATATATAAACACTTATGTAAAAAATATGTTTTGATGAGAAATTAAACAAACAAAATATAGTGCTATATATTCTGATATCCTTTATTTTTAAGAAAAATACACTTTAGTGAATTTTTACGGGAATAAAAATATAATTAATAATACGAACCTCCTACTTATACTCTGATCTTGGATAAAATATATCAAAACATAAATAAATAAATAAATAAATTACATAAATTAATATATTGGTTAAACGTGAAGAAATTTGGTGCATTTAAATTCTTAAATTTAAGTAATATCGTCATTGATATTTATATCGATAGATTTTATGTTTATATATCATGAATTTTTGTGTACAGTGTATTTATAAAAAAAAAAATCGTATATAAATTTAAAAAAAATCGTTTGAGAAAATACAATTTATAAATGAAATTGTTAAAATATAAAATAAATTATATATAAAAAAAAGGACTTATTAATGTTTGGGGGGTGTGGTCGGCCCAAGGCCGTACCACACCGACCCCAAGGTCGGTTGTACGCAGCCACACTCGGCTGCGCACAGCAGCCGAGGGCTGTTGTACGCAGCCCAGTGCGGCTGCGCCCAGCCACTGTGGTACTTCGTACCACAGGCTAGGGAGGGGGCGGTACAGTGTTGTTTTTTTTTTATTTATTTATTCCTGTGTTCTTTTGAAACCCGTGACTAAGTGAGCAGAGTTTTTAAAATATTAAATTTATTTATTTTTAATATGTAAATAAATATATATATATATATTTATATATTTATTCATTTATTTAATTATTTATTTATTTATTTATATAAATTCATAAATTTAAAATATATTTTATGTATATATATATTTTGTGTATATATATTGATATATATATATATCGGTAAATTCTTTTTTTTGAATGTATGAATATGTTTTATTATATAAAAGATCTTATATATAGTGGTAATGATTTTAATATAATTATTTTTATATTATAAGAATATAGTTTAATTGAGGAAATATACTTGACGTATGATCAAACGTTTGATTTAAAATATTGATTTTGATTAATTGATTTATTTTATGGTTGAAATGTGGAATAAGCTACGTGATTATTATTAAATCGAATAGTTAAAATTAAAACATGCAATGTTAAGTGAAATTGTGTGAATTTGAAATAAACGATATGTTTTGTATTTGAATCGAATATTTTTAAGTTGTTGATTTAATTGTTTGATAAATTTATTGAGTTTTGGGAAATATTTCTTTATGGAGTTTTTTTTTAAAGAAATTGTTTTCTTGAGGTTTTTCGTTAAGACTGTTGTGGTGTTCTCTTTATTGTTTTATTGTGTCGTGTGGGAAAACCCTAGATTTACCTTACCTTTCTTAAGAGTTTATGTTATTGTTAAGGACTTCCAGAGATTGAATGCTTTTCTATCATGTTCTTTTATTCCCCATGTCGGGCAATTAGGGTTAAGGGTATTGTAAGTCTTCCAGAGAAGTTTTCTTGAGTGGGATGGTATGTGTTGAGGTTCATTTTGTGAATCACCTTGAGGTATTGTACTATGATGTTGTACCCGGTTTCCACAAACGGGAATTTGTGCCTCCTAGGAAATAGGAGTGGGTAATGAGATTTGTACCTCCTTTGGAAGGAGTGTGTATTTGGATTGGTTTCCTCCAGTGGTTGGAGTGAGTTCCTTGTTTTGTTTTCTCCTTGGATTGGAGGGTTTATGTTGTTTAGTTACCTATTGTGGTATCGTGCCTTGTGTATTGTCGATAGGAGAGTGGCTCTTTGTGGGGGTCCGGCACACAAAGGGGCACCAGGGTAACCTACCCAGAGTTTAATTAAGTGATAATCTAAAAGAATTAATGGGGGGGCTTTCACACTAATAAAGATAAAGGATGTCTCTCTCGTGAAGCAAGTGAATGATAAGGCTCGAGATGAGATGGGACGCATAGTTTTGCATGAGGGTCCGGCGGCTGGTAGAGGCAAGCTAGGGTAACCCAGGATGGGGGTCCGATAGCCTAGGAAGGTTGAGCCAGGGTAACTCATGGCAATTTATGCATGACACTCTTCCTATGTCAACAGTTAGCCAGTTATTGTGCGATGTTCTTGATCTTTGTTCTCTGGAAGCATTGTAACCTCGTGCTAAGTGATATTGTGGTTGTAGTTGTTAAGTGACTTTGTGATTATATTTGTTAAGTGATATTATGTCTTGAGTTGCATTGATGTTGTGATTATGACTTGTTATGTTCTGAAGTGGTTTGTTGTTGTGCCTTTGGATTTGTCGTTGTTGAGTTTCTAAGTGGTCTTTGATGTTAAGTTGTCTATTTGGAGTTAGTCTTTGTTATTGTTAGGTGTGCTTGGTCGGGGATCCTTCCTTGTCTACTCTGACACGGGGTGCGTTGGAGCAGTGTGCCCATTGGGTTCCTCTTATTTATGATGTATCTTTTACTTGGGGTTTTGGGATGTTGATGATCTAGTAATTCATTGTACGGATGTATATTATGCCGGATGTACTATTCATTGATGTATTGTCTCCCACGTGTGTTGGGATGACCTTGTTCTAAATTGTAGATGTGGTTATTGAGTTGTATTTTTAGTCAATTGTATTCTACTATCATTTGGATGTAATGTTTATTCAGGCCATGTATTTGTTCAGGATCATTTGTTATAGTTGGTTATATTGAGTTGTATCTATCGAAATATGTAACACTTTATATAGCTATAATTCCATGTATTGTCCTTATGTGCATATGTTATTAATATGAATAGTTGATAGATATTTTAAATGATGTAATGGGAATGAATAGATTTACGTAATTGTTTAATTATTGTTATCTTATTATCGTTGTTATGGGTAGTGTAGTCATGTCACTTCGTATACCCCATTGGAACTAGTTGTGCCTCATAATACATTGTTATGTTATAATATTCTTTTTTAAAAAAATTGTTCCGTTATTAGTTCCATTTAGGGGTTTGCAGTGTGACAGTAATATGCTTAGCAAAATATGCATGCATTTCAATTCACCATTTTAATTGAATAACCTTCATTTAATTAAATATAACATTTTATCCTCTAATTAAATAAAATTCACTTTATTTAATTAAATCATTACCTCATTTGATTAAATAGATCAATTTTTAATAAAATCCTAACATTCCATCTTTTGATTAAATTCAATATCCTAAGGTCATTCATTTAAATTGAATAAATTAAATTTATTTAATTTAAGCCTATCATTATCTCTCTTTGATTAAATAAATCAAACCTTTATTTAATTAAATCTGAAATCATCTTTCATCTCCTTTGATTTTAGTTTAAATCCTAAATCCCTGATAAAACAGGTCAAATCACCCTAATTCCTAACTAAATTAATCTAAACTTAATTTACATGAAGGCAATAAGCAAAACCATAGTGAGAATTAGCTCACACTATAGACAATATCAAAACTGATTGCAAAAGGCTCACTACTAGAAGGCTCACTTCCAAAACCAGGACTCACTATCTCAATTAGGACTCACTATCTAGATTAGAACTCCTTTAATAAGATTAGGACTCCTTGTCTGAATTAGGATTCACTATGATAGAAGAAATATGTTAAGAGAGAAGGTAATCTCATTCTGTGAAAATCACACAAAACTCATATAAAAGTAGCTCCTTCAAACTCATGCCAAAAGCTGGACACTAAACTAATTTTTATAACTAAATATTCTTTAAGGAACCTAGCGGCTAAACATGAAATTGGATGATGATGCAAATAGTGATTTGTGAAATTTTGTCTATAGATTCTAAATATATCTTTTCAATTTTTTTGAATTGGGTTGTACTTCTTTTCAATCTCTAGCCCAAAAACTAGTTGTTTCGATAAACACCATTTTTAAGGAGTGGCGTTCACATTATAACACAACTATTTTCTTGAAGGATAAAATCATATTTTTCAAATTTAGATTTGTAACTACAATATCTAGTTCTTCCAATTAGTTTCATAATTTTTTATTGAATATTTTTTCCTTAAAAAAGTTTCAAAGTCAAAACAATTACAATTTAGACATAGGCAAACTATATAACACAACTTTTTTTGTATCTATCGAATTCTTTTTTTTTTTTGGTTTGATCAAGGACTTCAATATCTAGTGTACTCATATTTTTCAAATTTTGTTTTTGATAATCTTCTATTTTTCCACATGTGCTAAATAGAAAGCTTGATTTTGGTAGAAAAACCTACATTCACAAGAATAAAAATAAATAATTAATTAAATTTATTTAAAATTATACTTTTTGGGAAGCTTATAATTTAAGGACTACATACTTACAAAAATTAAATTTTAAATTAATTCATTTGATCCCCCAAAAGGTAAATCAAAAGTGGTTTTTTATTAGCATTTTGATAGGTGTAAAGGATACTTTATTATAGGTATGGTTTAAAACTAATGGGGTTCTATCCAATGGGGTTTTCTCTAAAGTAGTTTGATCAAACCCTCTTCAATTGGAATGCTTTAAATGAAAATTTTTTAAGGCTTAAATCATTATCTTTTCTAAAACTGTGTGATTTCAGCAAAAATCAGAATCTCCTAGAAATTATAAACCAGCTTTGTGGGATCACTCAAGAATATCTAGAGTATTGTGGAAATGATGTGGAGAAATCTTACAAGAATCCTTACACTCCTACTAATGGTTCAAGTACAACTAATGAGATCAAGGAAAATGAAGCAAACAATAATGTGAAGTATATTTTGAAGAACATGCATGTATTTTCTGTGTTGATTAAGTTTTAGAATCTAAAGACTGCTATGGAAGTCTAGGATGCTTTGGAAAGGGCACATGAAGGTGATGAAAAAGTCAAAGAGGAAAAAATTCTAAATTTGGAAATACAGTTTGAGCACCTATATATGTATGAAGATGAGAATGTTAAAAGCTTATATACAAAGATTGGATGATATAGTAGCTGGAATGCAAGGACTTGGTGCTATTGTAGATGAAACTAGGATTGTAAAGAAGATTCTTAGAACTCTCCTTGATGCTTACAATGAAAAGGTGTGTGCTATTGAACAAAGTATAGATTATAAGATCTATACTAGAGGTCTATTGTTGGGATCTCTGACATCTTGTGAGATGAGGAAGTTGAATATGAGCAATGGATACAAATATGAGACTACTTTTAAGGCCATAAAAGTTGAAGATCCAGATGAAGAAAGTATTGATGAGATAGAAGCTAACTTTTTGAGAAGGATGAAGAAAGGATTTTACAAGTATGAAGATAAGTTACCCTTTAAATGCTTTAGTTGTGGAGAAATAGTTTATTATGTTGCAAGGTGTCTAGAAAAGAGCTAAGAGGAATAAACAAAGATATGAGAAATAAAAGAAAGGAAAAAAGATCAACATAGCATATTATGTGTAAACACTTAAACTATGAATGCATTTCAATTTACCATTTTAATTGAATAACCTTTATTTAATTAAATCTAACATTTCATCCTCTAATTAAATAAATTCACTTTAATTAATTAAATCATTACCTCATTTGATTAAATAGATCAATTTTTAATCAAATCCTAACATTCCATCTTTTGATTAAATTCAATCTCCTAAGGTCATTCATTTAAATTGAATAAATTAACTTTATTTAATTTAAGCCTATCATTATCCCTCTTTGATTAAATAAATCAAACCTTTAATTAATTAAATCTGAAATCATCTTTCATTTCCCTTTGATTTAGTTTAAATCCCTAAATCTAAGTCAAATGGGTCAAATCACCTAATTCTCACTAAATTAATCTAAACTTAATTTACATGGAAAACACAATAAGGAAAAAACCATAGTGAGAACCAGCTCACACTATAGAGAATATCAAAACTGATTGCAAAAGGCTCACTACTAGAAGGCTCTCTTCCAAAACAAGGACTCACTATCTCAATTAGGACTCACTATCTAGATTAGAACTCACTGTCTGAATTAGGACTCACTATCTAGATTAGGATTCACTATCTAACAGGGCTCACTGCCATAGAGATACAAAGAAGATACAAGAAATATCTTATAGAGAGAAGACAATCTCAATGCAACAGAGAAATCCACCACAAAACTAATGCTCTAAAAACAAAACTCTCCTTCAAACTCATGCATGTGGATCTTTACAAAGTCAAGGAATTAACAATATAAACTTCCTTTCCCTTTCTATTTCCCTTTTGGCATTGGAAACCAATATAAGTTTTAAACCACTCTTTTTTCACTAATTTTTATTGCATTGTCAAGGAATTAACAATATAAACTTCCTTTCCCTTTCTATTTCCCTTTTGGCATTGGAAACCAATATAAGTTTTAAACCACTCCTTTTTCTCTGATTTTTATTGCATTTTCCAAAGTATCTCTAAGATTTTTCTTTTTTCGTAACTACAACTATTGGGCTCTTAGTAGAAATGCAGTGGATCTGGGATACAATTGAAATTTTATCTTTTGTTCTTTTGAAGGCATTTGAATGAACCCATTTTTGCATATATTCTGCAATTTGAGAATTTCAACTTCTATCGCAATGGTTTGAAAAATATATTTTTGGCTTCAGGGAAAAGAAGCATCTTGACAAACATGTAGCTAGGGTTTTTTTGGTGAGAATCATTTTGTAATTTGGGCGCAAACTTCATTTTATAATTTTAAGGTTTCAAAATGAATTAGAATTTGTAATAATTTACAAATTCACATGTAATACATGTTTGACAACTTTGAAAAGCCAAAAATATTGTTCATTTAATTTGTCTTATACCTTGGCTAACAAGTAATAATTTTTATTAAATATAGAGAGATAAAAAAGAGTTACATTCAAATTACATATGTAGTACTACTGTAAGAATCCCTTACATTGTTACTATCCCTTAATTTCATTATACTATCATCCCTTATTAACCAATTGCTTGCAAATTCCAATATTTTATTACTAATCATAATTACATGTACAAAGATACCTTGGTATCAGTTACGGTCAATCCATAGTAGAGTTATCACGCCCTTACTAACTAAATAGTATAACATATACCAAAAAGACATAGGGATAGTAGTGTGCATCATGTGTTCGCAAGTCCTCTACCCTACTGTATTGTTCCCTTCATGCCCAAGAGGGCTTCAACTCTTGCAACCTCCTCCCTGGTAAAATATTCAACTCTAAGAGTCCCTCCACCATCTGTGCTAGTTTCCACCTTGTAAACCTTCTTATTGAATTACTTTTGAAAGATCTCCAAATCCTTTAGAAAAACCATTATACTAGGTTGTCCCACTAACAATTAATATTAGAAAATCTAAGTTAAATTATAAGTATGATTTCACGGCCATTATAATTGATCATTTTATCGATGAAATTCAAATAAATTTGTTACATAAATATTTAGAAAAGAAAGATAAATTTATTTTATATATAATAATACCATTCACCCTTCCAACTTGAAAAAGTACTCAGAAATATGTGCTCAACTGCCTTCTTGAAATTTAGTGAAAAATGTTATAGGTTGATGTGAATATTCAAATACAAAGAGAAGATTTATAAAATAATAAATAATAATATTTCTGAAACTAAAAATCCTTAATTTTTTGAATAATTCAGATGAATACTATCACTTATTTAAATATTATGGCATCTACTTTTAAATATAAAAAAATTGAATGATTAAAAGTTTGGGCTAACGATGGAAGAGTCATATCAAAAAGAAAAATGGTTGATTTTAGGGAGACATTGGATGACATTGGAATTCCCCATTGGATATAACTTAACAATTAGACAGTTAACCTCACATCATCTATAGGTACGCTTGTGACTTAAGTTATAAATGGCAAGTTGAAAGATTGTTATTTAGTTACAATACTATTTGGCTAAAATAAATTGAGTGCCGCATTATATCAAATGGGGAATTCTAATTTCTGTCCCTAAAATCAACCATTTTTCTCTTTGATATGACCCTTCCATCTCTAGCACAAACTGTTAATCATTCAAATTTTTTATATTTAAAATTAGCTGCCATAATATTTAAATAAGTGGTAGTATTCGTCTAAATTATGCAAAAAAAAAAGAGCATTTTTAGAAATATTATTATTTACTATTTTAGAAATCTTCTCTTTGTATTTGAATCTTCACATCAACCTATAACATTTTTATAGTAAATTTCAGGAAGATCGTTGATCACATATTTCTGAGTACTTTTTGAAGTTGGAAGGGTGAATGATATTACTATATATATAACAAATTTATCTTCTTTTTTTATATTTCTGTAGCAATTTTACTTGAATTTCGTTGGCTAAATGATCAATTAGAAAAATCATACTTATAATTGAGCTTGGATTTTCCAATATTACTTGTTAGTGGGATAGCCTCTTACAGAGGTTTTCCTAAAGGCTTTGGAGATCTTTCAGAAAGAATTCAATGAGAAGGTTGAAAAGGTGGAATCTAGCATAGATGGTACAGGGACTCTCAGAGTTGAAGACTTTACCAGGAAGGAGATTGTAGTAGCTAAATCGGTCTTGGGAATGAAGGGCGCAATGTAGGAGGGTGGTTGACCTAAGAATACATGATGCACACTACTATTCCTATGTCTTTTTGGTATATATTATACTCTTCAGTTAGTAAGGAAATGATAACTCTATTGTGGATAGACTGTAACTAATACCAAAGTATCCTTGTACATGTAATTATGATCAATAATGAAATATTGGAATTTACAGGCCATGGGTTAATAGGGGATTATAGTATAATGAAATAAAGGGATAGTAACAATATAAGGTATTCTTATAGTAGTACTACATATGTAATATGAATGTAACTCTTTTGATCTCTCTATATTTAATAAAAAATATTACTTGTTAGTCAAGGTATACAAAAAAAAATGAACAACCTTCTCACCTTTTCAAAGTTTGCAAACACATTGCAAGTGAATTTGGAAATTACAAATTATAATTCATTTTGAGGCCTAGATTGCAAAATGCTTCTCACCCAAAAAACCCCAGCTGCATGTTTGTCAAGATGTTTCTTGGCCCTAAAGCCCAAAACTTAGTTGTCAAACCATTGTGATAGAAGTTTAAATTCTCAGGGTGCATGATATATGCAAAAATGGGTACATTCAAATTCCTTCAAAAAAATAGAGAGAAAAAATGAACTGTATCCCAAATCCACTGCATTTCTACTAAGAGTGAAACATTTGTAGTCATAGAAAAATAAAATGTTTAATTTGGAAAACCTAAGTGTTTGCAAGGAGACTTTTTCTATTTCGGTTTTTAATGAGTTGACTAAAGTGGAGTAAATTTGGAAGAGAGACTTTAGTAAGCACAATAAAAAAAATCAAAGAGAAATTAGAGGTTTTAAACTTATATTGGTTTCCAATGCCCAAAGGGAAAAAAGAAGGAAAAGGAAGTTTACATTCTTAATTCCTTGACTTTGCCAAAATCCACATGCATGATTTTGAAGGAAAGTTTTGGTATTAGAGCATGAGTTTTAACTAAGACAAGTCAACCTGTTCTAGGGCTTTGAACTCTTTTCCGGTTCTTCACAACGGTTTGGAAGATTTCATGACGACCAAGATTGCAATAAGCATCAAATGAAGATCATTAGAGAAGGTCATGGTTCCTTCTCAACAACCTTGCACTAATTATTAAGTAATTGGGTAAGCATGTATACGGGTTTCACTTTTATTTGCAGTTTCTAAATCATCAAGAAAGTTTTCATAGAGAAGCTTGACATGAAAATGCATCCATGGTGAGTTAAAATGGTATAAGAATGGTGTATTTGGTTCTTATGGATAATATTCCTCTAATCATGCAAGTGCATGCTAGGATATGCATGTAGAAAGCACTGCTATAAAGAGTTTAGATACGTGATAGGGATCTTCTTTGTAGAATTGGT
>VDFB02301326.1:13997-71675 GCA_007258455.2 Sequoia sempervirens
AGGAGGACCAGTCCTGCTCCTGTTGATTTCAATCACCCCAGTCATCCAAGTTAGCAGAAATATTATATTTGTCATCAGGAACATTTTCCTACAAGATTTTTATTTGTGAAAATAGTTCTATTTAGACATTACATCTTTAAGATAGTTTCTCTATTTAATTAATTTCAAATCTAATAGGTCTTTCAGCTTCCTGCAGTGCCGATTAAGTCTCGTTGCAGTAAATTATTTCCTGAGGTTTATTTCGGAGAAATGATTGCATGTGCTAATAAGAATGTGAGTTCTAAGTATATATTTGTTTTTGGGAATTAATTTCATATTTGCATTACGATGCTCATTTCTTGAAATGTGGTTCTATGTAGTGCAGAGGTGCGAAACCATCTCATTATAAATGTGTTGGCTTAACCTCAGAGACAAAGTTTAAGGAGAAGTGGTATTGTCACACGTACACAATGCTACTGCAAAGGGGTGGTCATGACAAGGTGGAAATGAATTTCTTACTTACAAAATGTCTTTTGTTTTCTCTGGATCTTAAGAGAAGTTGTGATATTTTTTATAACTACCTTGGGACGTTCTTGTTCCAGTGAAGTCACACTCCTTTACGAAATTGTCATGGATTCCTTTCTGCCACTGGTTGAAGCCTGGATAATTTTTGTAACATTTTGAATCTTTCCTAATGAGCAAACAATAAATAAGTAACTAAATAATGTTAATGCTTTTCTCTGATTTGTAGTATTAGTTTTACGTGGTCATTTTAAAATGTTATATAGGTAACAAACTTCAGTTTGTTGTTGTGAATTAGGAAGATTACATAAATTAATTGTAATTGTATTTTTTAATCTGTAATTATGAAATTAAGAGATCGCATTATTTAATTGAATTTTCTTTATTTTTAGAGATCATATTTTATAACGTAGTTTGTTTGTTATTGAGATTGTTTTTAATAGTTTGATAATTTTATAATAATGCAAAGTTTTTAATATAATAAAATCAATAATATGTAAGGGATAAAAGTGCACAATTTATTATTTTATTATTTTATTTACAACTTAATTTATTTATACTATTGCAAATTTATACTATTAAAATTTTACAAGCATGATACTTAAAATAATTAATTTGATGCATAAAGAGATGCTTACTCTAAATGTCACCCAACATAATTTTACAAATTTCATATACAAGACTAATCTAAATACCTTATCATCCCCACCCTATGGAACTATTAGCATTTATATCTTAAATTCAATATGTAAAATCTTATAATTACAAAGAATTTGAAATCATTAATTTCCACAACCCATACTAATAAATATGATAGAAATAATTATCATTAGACATAAACATCAACAAATCAACATTGCTTCAACACCTACATCAACATTGATGTCTTATAAATTACATTGTTTTCTTCATGAGCTTATGATTTTGTATCATTGACAATGGCCACCTTCTTTTTAATTAGATAATAAGGGTTTTGAATGGGCCTCAATCCTTGTAAAAGGAAAATATAGAGAATGAAGCACAACCAAACAACAACTAACACTAGAAAATGATTACAAAAGACTACAAAAGGAACAACAAAACTTAAAAAACCATCCAACCTGCCCTAAGTGAGGATGGTTTAATAAATTATTCCAATGAGATTTATTCTATCTCAAAATAAGGATCCTTTTACCCAAATCTAAATTTTTTGGTACATAGAGGGGTCATACAATCATTGGTTGAACCAAAACCCATACCAAAGGCATTAAAATCCATAGGGGTATTACCATTTTATATCTTCTTTATGAACTTCCTTAGGGAGAGGAGAAAATAGGAAACTTGAAAGTCTTAAATGTTGGGTTTAAATTAGGCAACAAATTTTGAAGAATTAGAACATTACAACCTAGAAACTAGGGGCCCTCAAGAAGGATCCTAGATCTATCCTCCTTCTAGGAAAAAGAAGAAGAAATAAACCATTCAACATTGTATATACCTCAACATTGTTGCAAAGCTTCCAAATTTGAAGGAGCCATCTTGTAATAGTATGGGTGATTAACTCAAAACCTCCCAACAAGAGAGATACAAAGATAATTAGACATCTTAGCAACAAAATAATCAACATCATCGATAATTATCTGAGCATCCTCCATATCCATAGGAGAGACATCAAAAATAGAACACCCAATAGAACTTCCTTCCTTCACACCCTCGAGTAAACAACAACAACCACAAGAGAAGTAATAACACCCACCAGAATGTCTATGGGAGAAGAGAAAATATCCCCCTAAATATTTATAGGAGAAGACATAACAACAAAATCATCCACCTTTGATAGCAACCCCCTTTCTCACAGAGAAGAAAAAATGGGCATAGGAAAATCCATATCCTTGAGTTTTGTAGTGGGGGATAGATTGAAGGGAAAATAAATCCTTTTTTTCATATAAAAAATTTGGTGCCTAATAGTGGCCTCACCCATAGGCACATCAACAACCTTATTTTCCTTCAAAATGGAATCCAAGAGGATATTCGTGAGAAATTCATCCTCTTCATTTGATACAACCACTTTATAGGGAAATAAATCAAAGAAATCTAGGGCGAAAGAAAAAATTATTCCTTCCCCCACCAATCCTCTGCCAATGCACTTTCCTTGTCACTAGAGAAACTATCCTCATAGCCCATAGTCACAGAAGGACACACTCAATCCAAAGTCATTGTAGCCAAAAGTGAAATGAAGCCAATACCAAAGACCTAATCTATTGTACTTGATTTTCCCTCCCCATTATCTAAGCCACCATCATCATCACTTTCCTTAGTAGACAAATCCAGACTATGCTCACTGCCATCATTAGGGTTTTCATTGCTCCCGTCACCAATTTTCTTTTCAATGGCCACCTTGTAATGAACTACATAAAAAAATAGATATCTTATGGACATTATAGCAATGAAATTTTAGTTTCTTAAATAAAAAAGATATTCATAAAGATCACTTAACCTTAATTGACAAATGATGGCATTTGGAACTTAAATATTTTGAGTGGCACAACCATTAGATATTTTTGAAAGCTATATTTTTCTAATCTAGATTGTGATGTAGGTTTATACATTTTTGGATATAAAAAGAGAGAAAATATAGTGCCTTCTATCCTTGATTAGCATTTGTAGAATAAATATTTTCTTTGCAATAATAAACTATCCAATAATGAGGAGCATTATTCACTTTTTTTTTTGTTTTTCTCAGTTGCAAAGGTTTATTTATTCCAATCCCAATCTAGAGAGCATGAGTTGTTTTACTTCAACACCAAATCCATAGTCCCCTTTCGAGATATAATCACTATCTCTTTATCAAAACATAGCAAAACTGATAAACCAAATTGTGGCATTTTTGGTAAGAATAAATGAAGGAAGAATGGAGTAGAAAATTTTTTATCAAAGGGTTAGGTTTTAGATGATTGCAAAACTCAAAGGTGTAGGGAGTGGATGGAACTGATTTAAATTTATAATATATAGAATATAAAAAACATTTTCTTTCTAAATTCATTGGAATATTATAAAACTCAATTATTTGTTGATCACTTTTTTTTGTAAATGCTAAAAGAATTAAAATTACTTGAAAAAATGGGCATCTTATCAAGAGGTTCTAGCACAATCTATTTAAGTATTTTTCCTTTCCAAATTTCCTTATCTAGAGCTCATTAATCTTTATCTTGTCTATTTTAAATTCCCTAACATACAATCTTCCATATTCATGTAAAAACTTACTAATATTTGTCTTCATTCTACAACATTCTACTTATAATTATGCCTTGGGCCATAAACACACTCAATGGAAAGACTCACACCAAGTTTAAAGAACAAATATTAAGTCTTGACTTCATCAATGGTTTGTGGACCCCAATATTACTTTGTTCCATTATCCATTTTTTGTCACACTTCACTCCTCCCAAAGTCAATTAAAGCATTAAAATGTTCCATCCTATTCCAATTTAAAAAAATAGTAAAAATCCTTCTTCCCTAAAAAACATTGTATTTAAATGATTATTTAAACATAAATGTTACTTAAATTATTACTTAATAGTTATTAATAATACTAATTAAAAAAGATAGTGATTTTGAGAGTGAGAGCAAGAGCGCCATCCTAACAGGCATTTTTAAAATTTTCATCCTAGAAATTTTCAAAAAACATCCCTACCATGGTTTTAGAGCAGTTCATGGCCTATGGACATGCATAAAGGAACTACGAAGCCAAGTGAAAAGGATCCCAACAACATTTTCAAGATGGAAATTGTGGACATTGCCAGTAATGATTCTTGAGAAGGCATAATTTGAATTCCACGTACAAGTGGTCTACAATCTTCCCACGGCTTAATGGGACTCCCATGCAATTCCCACACATTTCCCTATCCCACCAGTTCTCTACTTCTTTAGCTTTCTCCTAGCATGGGTAACAAGAATCTATCACCACTTTTCCCAACTCTCTACCATCGGGTTCAAAGTCGTTTAGGGATGACCCATATGAAAACTTAACCCATCATTGTACAACTAGCTTCATGCCTTACCATTAGAATAGAGGAACCTCTAAAGTAACCTAGCCCACAAAGAATCTAGCACAAACTGCACATTCGTCATCACAAATAATATATAAAGTACACATATCAAAATATTTGTTTCCCTCCATGTCCATTCTCAAAATCCATGCACTCCTAGGTGAGACCTTTAACTAAACCTCATCCATTAATATTCCAGAAGAATGGGTTCAGAATCAATAGTTAGAGGCCTCAAAATATTTCTACGTTCATGAGGAAATGGGATAATTTTTTATTATTTTCAACTTTAGAGTGGACCAAGACAAATCCCTTATATAAAAAGTGTGCTTTCTTAATGATTAAAGCTTATACCTCCAACCCTTGTCTTATTATTTCAACACTAGTATTGCACCACTTCAATATATACCATTTTGGATTTAGATAAAAAACCTTCCCCTTGAATAGAAGGACCCACACATCCTTTAATCCTTAGGTAACTCTATTGGCATCTTCCAAAGTCTTGATTCAAACTTTTCCAAATTATATTGTTGAAAACCACCTAGAAACTATGTCCTCTTGAACTTTAAAAAGCCTCTCACCAAAGCCTGGGCCGTCCACTCTCAAAGAGTGTTCTACAAACAATATATTGAATTAGTGAATCCTACTTCTTTTTGTTAATCCTACTATTCCCTTGCCCATCCAATGTCACAATTCCCCATAAAAAAATTTCTTAGTGATTCATTGACTTCAAATCATGTTTTCCATAGTCCTCCTCCCAAAAAGCAATCATTTCAAGCTTCTTCCTTGGTCAAAAGTATAAACCAATCCCTCCAATAGCACCCTATTCCTCATAATTTCCAAACTCCTCCTCCTCACCCCCTAGTCAAAATGTAGTTGTGTTGTCAGTAGGTGTGCCAAAGAAGATAAAACAATGCAATATGAGTTCTTAGAGGGAAATTTTTCTATTCCACACCAAATATTTTTGCTCAAACCTAGATCTGGGACTAACTAAGAGAAAACATCATTCAACAAAACTTTTCATGTACATGGCTTCAGAAACTATCTTGTCAGCTAATATAGTTAACATAAAAAATGGAAAGAAGGATGTAGTAGAGAGAATCCATGTTAAAGAAAGGTAATAGTAAATTTTCAACTCTTGCAAAGGCCACACTAGCTAGTTGTCTCCACTCATGAAGTCAGCAACTCTTACCACTACCCAAAAAAATCATGAAAAAGTGTGCATGATTTATAGTATGTTGAGGAAGATCCTAGCTGAAAAATTGGTAGTAGAAACACAAAAATCCTTAGTAGCTCGACTAAGGGAAAGCTATCAAATGTGAAATTTTTCTTAGGGGAATTCCAACTAAATGATTGACAATTATCTCTAACAAATTAAGGCCTCTGTAAGTCCCCCCTTATGATTCAAGGGTCCCAAAGAGGAATCAAGTTATGGGAGGCCCATCTAAAACTCCCTCTCAATATCAATCACCTTTAGTAGATGCTAGTAGCCACGATAAAGAACCGCCAAAGGAAAATAAAAAAATATTTCAAGAAATTTAAGAGATAATGATAGAAGAGAAAATGAAAAAAATTGTAAATCATCTTATTCTACAAGAAGGATCTACATTTATTAATCAATTGGTAGAGGAAGCACTAAACAAGAATTTGCATTATGATTTTTCCCAAATCCTCTCCATTGCACAATTAGTTAGACCATTATCTCGTATTCCAACTATAACACCCTTGAACAGAGGTAGGCCCCCCAAAAGCAAGAAGACCCAAGATTAAATAGTCATTGGGATGATCCAATATACATTGCATAAAAATGTTATATTGATGAGAGCGTGCTACTCTCCTTGAGAGCAATGAGAGCCCTATCATGGAATGTTAGGGATTGAATTCGTTTAACAAAAGACACTTGATAAAACATCATTTAGACTTTTATGAAGGAAATATCATCATGTTGCAAGAAGCAAAATTCACTATTGATTAGGTTCAAGGAATCCTCAATAAATAGAATAAATGGAAATTCTTACATTCTCTATTGAATGGAGCCTCAGGTGGCTTAGCTATGTTATGGAATGATATAAATACCCAAGTTAAATGAATACTCTGAAAGCAACACTAGTTTCTCATGAAGGTTACTTCCTTTGACCTATGCCTTTGGCTTATTAATATTTATGTGCCCACATCAACAGTAAAGAAAAAAATGTTTTGGGACACCATATCATCTGTCCCATCAAACCTAAAATAGGAAAAAAATATTTTGGGAGGATATTTAAATATAATTCTAGACTAGTATGAAAATAGGGGGAATAACTCCCCCTCCAAAGATAAAGGAAGAATTCTAGGACTTAATATCAGAAAATGATATATTAGATTGCCCTCCCCAAAATGGTATATTTAGATGGACACATAGGAAAAAATATTTCTTCTTACTTGTAGAATGGTTGGATATATTCCTAATTTATATGGAATTTTTAGGGAAAATATCTCCTATTAAGTCATCTATCCTTTAAATCTCTAGCTCAGATCACTTCCCCATACAATTGATCCTAGCTTCACAAAGACCACACCTCAAGTCATCCTTCAAGTTTTAGGAAATGTGGTTTAGAGAGTCCTATTTCCTACGTCAACTCTAAAGTTGGTGGGAAAATGTGCCCTTTATTATCGAATCTATAATTTTTCAATTAGAAAAGTAGTTAACATATATCAAACAACAAATCAAAATTTGGAATGAGAACAAATTCAAGTACATTTTTTTTTGTAAAAAATAGCACTACAAACTGAACTTGATGAGATCAATGATCATATCATTAGAAGTGGTATGAACAAAACCACTTTCATGCTGCATAGAAAACTATAATTAGGACTATAAGAAAACTTTAAAAGAGAAGAAAAATACTAGAGAAAAAAATCCAAAGAGCCATGCATCAAAGAAGGGGACAAAAACACTATATTCTTCTATTTATCATTAGAATCCAGACAATAAATGAACATTATATTCAACATCGTCTTAGAACCCTTAGGTAGCAACTTGTAGGAAGAAAACCCATTAGCCAAGAAGCATTTTTCTTCTTCTCAAACTTATTGAGAGAGCTAGCCTAGCTAACTACACAAGCAAATAATATCATCTAAGATGATTTTATCCAACATATTCCCTTTCTAATCTTTATGGATGATAATAAATTATTGCTAAAAAATAACATTAGAAGAAGTAAAATAAGTGGTATCATGTTAAGTTTAGAGGAATCGAGAAGAAATAACAAGATCTAAAAGGAATTGAATACATTCATAGTGTTAATCCCTAAAAGTAAAAACCTTCTACCTTTGCTAATTTTAGGCCCATATCACTATTTTGTTGAACATCCAAAATATTGAGAGGGGGGAGTGAATCATTATTCCACAAACTGATAATAATATCCACTTCACCATTATCACAATTTTAATTGAATCAACAAGATATAACATAGAAATGAGACAATGCAATCATACGCATGAACAACAATATTTTTATGTGGAAAACCCAAAATGGGAAAAACCATGGTGAGGGTTAAGTCATAATATATTATATCTGGGTACAAAATATTATGGGGCTCACTGCTAGGACTCACTATCCGTAAAAGGCTCACAGCCTAAGAACAAAAGATGACTCACTTCTAAGATACAATGATGGTGGCTCAGTGTCATAAGAATGAATTGATGGAATACACCTTCAATGTGCAGGGTTCAGTTCCACTGAAGATCATACTATAAATTACTATATCACTCAACAAATTTGTTATATTGATAAATAATTTAGGCTCTGATCTTCTCCTCTACTCACTTGATTGCACACACACACACACACACACACACACACACACACATACATTTTTCCTCTTATTCATAATATTGTTGTTGTCTTATATATATACAAGTATGTCTTATTCATCAATTAGGCTGGCATAATTGGATGAACACAAAAGAATCAAAACCTTTCTTTGTTAGGACAAAATAATATTTAAACATTTTATCCATGTAGTGCATTATGTCAAGTCAACTATTAGTATCCATAATATATTGCATTCGTTGAGTTGGCCAAGACTAAACCACAATTATCCAAACCAATAGATAATCCTAAAATAAAACACCTTTCGGATCTGAGAACACATTAATTTCCCATTATACTACCAATCAAGAGGCTATCAACAAAACCACAGTATAAGAATGTTCACCTTAGTAGAATGCGGAGTCTCCCACGCAACATGCTTCACACAAAACAATAGTAGGATACAAAGCTAAAAATTTTCATAGATAACTTTTTGGTCATAGAAAAAGACGTCTGAAGATCCAAGATATAGATGTCTGAATGAGTTGATAAAACATGGTTAAGAGATTAGAGTCATATTAGATCTTTCAATGAGTTCCAAACTCAAATACCAACATACTAATCGATCACAAAGGAGTATTACAAGCATACAACAACTTCCAATAAACCAATAAAACTTCCCATATAGTCATCACCATGCAGATACTAGCAGTTCTGTGTAGTAACATTCAACAATGAGTTGATAGGTAGAGAGGAACATGAAGGGCAAGTGATGTGCAGACACTGATGATGGAAGAAGAATAGAATGTCAATGCCAAGAGTGGGCACAATAAATATGAAAGGAATGTGCAGAGTTGCGTATATGTCATAGCACATGCAGACAACATAGTTACATTGTATCTCCCCTATGTCTAGATATGTATGTATGCTAACATGCATAGAAGGAATTAGAGAGTCATAAAAGCTCACCAATGAAAACCCTAGTCATAGTCCTAGCTCACAACTCTCATAGGAGGTAAAGCCACATAATGACACCCAAAAATTCCCTATTGAAAATTGCATAGACTGTTTAATTGCTTCTCTATGTTTTCTCAAGTTTTAAATGGTAGGTGTTAATACAACCATCACCACTATATGGTAACTATACAACAATTTTGACACAGATTTTGGCATCAACATATAATTTGTAATCCCCAATAATTTATTTTTGGTAAAATCCAAGCTTCACATGATGAAAAAAAATTGGTATAATTTGACATAAATGCTGAATGAAAGCTACAGAATGCCAAACTGATAGTAAAACCTTGTACAATGAAAAGACTACAGTATGGAAAGACCATGTGCAGTACCAAAAAATGATTATATCAGAGATTAGGTTTTCATATCTTTTTGCTATTCAATTAGCCAATCATAAAGCAACATAGTCCAAAATAAAGACAAGTACTGTCTAGATCTACAAATCATGACTACATGCTTGTTTACCGGTCTTTCTAAAGCTAAGGGATGGACATTTTTCTTTTCATACATTCTAAAGAAGGCCTTTCCTAATAGTTGTAATACATTTATTACCTCTCCACTAGAGGCATCAAGATGTTAGTTTCTTCTCCAACTGACATACCATCTCTAGGAAAAGTAAAAAACAAGCTGCAAGATATAAAAACCCACTTGCAACTCAAAGTTCAACATTGTTTATATAGCAAGAAAAGAAGAAATGAAAATAAAGTTTGTTGAATATTTACATTCAAAATTTTGGTGCCTCATGATGAATATCAATTATATATACAATATTATAATTCTTAAAAAAAATGAAAACAACTGAAATGGTTTGTCTAGGCATGTACAACACATACAACTACGTTGTGCCACACATTCTCTTACATTGTCAAGAATTATGTAGTTTTGCTAGTTGTGTGATTTACAGTAATAAGTATCATTTATTGAAACATAAATAATTTCTAGAGGATCAAAATTAAAATGACCCAGGAAGAGTCCCCATTTCAAAAAGCACAAAGATTAGACAAAACACAAATGAACTTATAAGTTCAAAGTGATAGCATAATTTTCTATACAGCTTACCCAATTATTTGTAGCATTTGCAACCATTCAAATGTGTGCTAAGGAAAACACTAAATGCTTGCTAAGGAAAACACTACATCCTTGGTAAGGATAAAACCATACATTTGGATCATAAATATTTACAATTTGCTCATACAAAGAGCAGGATGCAAATTGTGCCTTGTCTAAAGTGGATTGTCTATTTGTTTCTGCCCGATGATTGAGCACCAGTAAAGTAGTTGCAATCATGATACAGATTGTCTCAACCATTCTGCAGCTACCATCCTACTAACCATTTTATAAACTTGTGGGCATAACACTTCATGAGGGTATGTGCAGGATCATGATGGGCCAAAAAGTGGTGATATGATGGGTATGTGGCTGACGACTTTTTTATTACCCAAAATTGATGAAACAAAAAGGGTTTTTAAAGGAGATTCTCAGCTTTCCACCAATATAAATTATGCTTTACTTTGAATTTAATAAATAATTATTATTTATTTTCTATTTGAATTATGACTAAAGTCTTGATTGATAGGATGATTGAAAAATATCTATAGCTTTCAAACGGTATCACAATTTTTGAATCCAAAACATGTGTCAAATTCTATGTTTCACATACTATAGGTTTAAAAAAAAAAAATGAACTTCATGAAGTTTTGACCAAGTTAACGTGGTGAGACATACAAGTGTTTATATTTTTTAAAAGTTGTAATAAAAAATTCATAATTAATTATTTACTTGGAAAAAATTACAAAAAATATGCATCGTATCAGGACATGAGTCCTCTACTTATATCTAAAATCTTATAAAAAAATATTATCATTTTATTGTGGTTAAGGTGGTCATATAGACACCTACTTCCTTTTTTTCCCTGAAATTTAAGTACTACTACATTGAAATTTCAAATTTTCACCAAATAGATTTTAAAAAAAAAACCTAGTAGTTTAAAAACTACATTCAATTTTCTATAGATTCTATTCTTATATATTTTTGAAATAATATAGATAACTTATTCAAATGTTTACATCAAGTTGCGTAAATTTGATTTTTCTAAAAATTTTGCCATTTAAGGGCCTATTTTTTCCATGATGATCCTGCATATACGCATGATTGAAAATGTTCAATCCTAATCCATCATTTGCACAAATCTATGTTTCTCTCCATATAGGTGAACTCATTACTAACCAATCTCATATGCCACATTTGATGTCATTAACTCCAAGATGACCTGTTCTTGGAACCACACTTTAACAATGTTGCTAATCACTATGGCATCAACAAACCTCTCTAAAGC
The DNA here is from genome assembly GCA_007258455.2 of Sequoia sempervirens. NCBI lineage: Eukaryota > Viridiplantae > Streptophyta > Pinopsida > Cupressales > Cupressaceae > Sequoia > Sequoia sempervirens. The sequence continues at coordinate 25,666 of VDFB02301326.1, forward strand.
ATTGCATAACTATTGGTGGCCTGATCTCCTTGTCAAGGTCATCCAATCTCTTCACGCCTTCTACAATGTGCTATATCAAAATGACTAGAAGGAAGCAAGGTATAAACATGTCTTTTCCTAGTCACTAATAGCCATGGGAATTTGTTTTCATGAAGCTTTTTTCAATCCATCTATTATCAAGCACAATCATGATTGTCTCTTTGTGGTGGTTGCCACATTTCTAAAATGGATATCTTAATATTATGCTAGAAGACCATTTGAATGTACAATATTGCAAAAAGAAAAGAAACGATAATCGAATAGAGCTCTTAATCTACAAGTTACTCAGTTACTCATTTTGGAAAAAAAACTCATGAGTACTTGACAAGTTTTCCAATAATGGAGGTCTTACAATATCCTTTAGTGGCTGTTAGTTAAAAAAAATTGACTTCATAGTGGAGCCAGAAGTCAAAATGTACAAATCACTGCAGAAAGAAAAGAAAAGATAATCGAATAGAGCAACCTATTTATGTTGATAATTTAAAAAAAGAGGTACTAATGAAAATTTGATACAATTGCTTCATCCTCGGTTACAGTTTCTTTTGGATAACTTGACAGGGTAATCTTGCTATTACTTTTGTTGCAATCTCCCAGAATAGTGTTGTGAGGGAAACAAAATTGTAGAAGAAATTGAATTATAAGCATGAGAAATTAAAAGATTGTTTCAGAGTTCACAAAACAGAGCTTCATATTGTCATGTTATCATATTTGATACCATCTAACAAAATAGATATGATTGATAGAGCTTGATAATTTGATTGATAAGGAGGAGATTACTCTAGAATAAGATAAGGCAATGCAAGCATTAATAAGACATTTAAAATATATTGACAATATTACAAAAGGAATTGAAGTCATGTAACGGAACTTGCTAGAGGTTATTATTATGAACAGAATGAGTGAAAGCTCAGATGTGGTGACTTGGGAATCTAATTGAACAGATATGGTGCTACCTCTCAACACCTACAACTATAGATTTCACAACCACTAGATTACAAGATAAATCATAAATATGAATTAGTAATATATGTTAAGATGTGATTTTATATACTGACCAGGATTATGAATTGAAAGCACAATTGAATCTTTCATACTGTTATGGGCTCCAAGACTTGAACAAGATCAGTCGCTGCTAAGTCTGAAGGATTTAGTCACCTCTAGAAATTCTTATTCCATAATGAAGGCCATTGTTTTAGAGGTGTCAGTTTCTAGGTTGTGAAACTTTTGCTTGAATGTGAAGTGCTTGAGAATTTATCCAGCCTTGTAACCTTCTATTGGTGTCCTAATACATAGTATGGTTGATGAGATTGATTAAGTTTTATCTTTTTTGTTGCTTATATTTGTCTTTGTGTTCATAGAGTAGTTTCCTTACAAATGAAGTTCAATAGTTCCATTATTTCAGAGTTTTACTCAAATGTGGTCTTCTTGTGTAGGGCATTGGCTCCATATATTGGTTTTGGTATTTACTAGGAAATAGTAAGGCTTTAGGTAAAGGGATCTGAAATAATTGTTCTTGATGTTCGTTTATTATTTAAGGAAAAAATGAACTATCTCACAAAGCCCATTATAGTGGTTTGGGTTGAACCTGAAACTCAACTTCAATGGGTTATGGCTAGGGATGGAATCTTTTAAGAACAAGCATTGAATTGAATAAATTCTTAGTTGCCATTGAATTTGAAATGAAAAAATACTGATATTGTAATAGACAATTAGGTTCATTAGAAGCAACAAAAGATTAGATCCATGATATATCACTTAAGATTACTGGTCCATTAACATGGAAAGAATGTATGCGATCAAGAAGAGGGGTGCTAACAATCACTAGTAAAATAGCCTTTATGATTTTATTATGGATCTGTAGATCCTCCCTATTATTTTGGTGAGTCTCAAGTGTTTGCTTTTGTTGTCGGAGGAGAGAAGGTATTTTGTAGGGTGTAACTCATAGTTCTAGTATATATTGTTGGTTTATGAATGATAGAAATAGATGAAAAGGAAAATATTTATCAAAGTGCCAATGAAAACGATAGAATGTATTGGGGATTTAATGGTTTTTCTATGGAGATTCATGTATGCAACTACCCAAAGAAAATCAAAATTCCACCTAGGAAAAACGCACACGTTTATGAGAGATTAGATAAAGAAAAAATTTATTCTGTACCCCTATATTCAAGAGGAAATATATGTCCAACTCCCATAAATATACTGTGTACAGAGGATTGATAAACTATGATTTATATTTGTAATTTTCTTCATGAAAAAATCATTTTGTATAGAGATGCAACCTTCTATCTTTCAAAATGCTATTGCCTAGAATTAATTACTTTTTTCTTTCCATCAATCTATGGGGAGAAAGCCATAAATCTCTTCAATTTTAGTATCCATCCTTATTGACAAGGATATCAACTATTTTCTCAAGTTGAGATTCATCCAAATTCATATTTATGAATTTTGACAAACCAAAGTGCTCGCACATGGATGAAAAATTTATGTGTAGTTTCCTACCTTGATATAGTCTTCCTATGGTACATTATTTCATGCATCTTGCTAAAAAAGTTTGAAGGACACATCAAGGTTTTCTTAGGGTAGAATGGAAAAACTAGGATAAAAGAAAAGATTAGTTAAGGGGCTCAGGCGCCTTTGATACATCCATGTCTTGCCCAACTATAGGTACCTTTTTCAAGAAAAATAGGGTCCGTCATGGTCAACTGGAGTAGGAGGCATGTCTGGCTAGGAATCCTACTACTCTAGTTACATCAGTAATCAAGTCTTGCACTCTAGTGCTCAATAGAGATATTGCTATTTGTCATGTTATATTTTTCCAATTAATTATGATATACCAATATGTTTTCAAATCTATGATATGACAAACTCTTAGAGTGTATACTAAAGCTAATGCAATATGTTCAGGATTTTCACAGTAAATTTAGTAGTTTGATCTCAATAAGGTGGTTATCAGCTCTAATTTGGAAACAAAAAGGAGATGAGCACTCTAGACATCCACTGAAATTACATTACTTTCATCTAAATTCTCTTATAGACCTATTTTATCATGTGCTCCATGGGAATGTGTCCCCTAGCTTTTTTTCCTATTTCCCGTACCGGGTACGAAATGAGGATGCGGGGACGGCTAGGAAACGTCCCATGGTAGTCCCCTTTTGGCCTCGAAGTGCCCGGTACTTACTGAGGACATTTTCTCATTGGCAGGGGATGTAGGGTATGGCTAGGCGTACCCGAAATGGCCTAGCCGTCCCTTGTCCATACCGGGTATGGCTAGCCATACCCTACAGCCCAAAAAAAAATCAGATGTATTTTTAAAAAAAAATAAAGTTTTTTAAATTAAAAAAAAGGTATCGGGGGGCCCACAAGGGATGCCCCATGCTTCTAAACCTAATTTGTGCCTTATATGTGGCCTAAAATGAGAAAAGAAACTCATTTTTACTTCTTGTCTTGTGAAGTGAAGCAGAGCAAAAGGAGAGCAGCTGAGTGAAGGAGAGAACAACAGTTTGAAGAGGATCTTAGGGCATCATTTCCAGCATATTAGAGGTATTTTTTTCATCTTTGTTTTGTATTTTCTATTTTTTTTTTTATTTTTGCAAGATTTTGTTAAGTTTTTCAACACATAGGAAGGGCATTTTGCCATTTGGCATTTTGCCATTTGCCATTTTGTGATGATTTTAAGTTACTTGAACTTAATGTTGATTCATTTAAGTAGTATTAAAGATTAGATTTGGTGAATTATTAAAAGGTTTTGTGACAAATGATTCACTCGCCCCTCTCATTTTTATAATACCAATGAATATTGCTAAATTAAAATAATTTATAATTATAATTTTAGCTTTTAGTTCTTATATTAAAAGATTATAAAAATAATTTATTTAGTCTTTATGACATTACACAAATTATATTTCAAATAATTTAAATTTTAAAGTTAAATTTATATATATATATAATAATATGATTTTTATAGATATAAATATTTTTAGAACATTCTACACAAAAATAATACTTAAAATAGGATTTAAAATAATTTAAAACTTTCAAACACAAAATCATATGCAAAAAAGTTAATATGATGGTTGCCAATGAATATGCATGAAAAAGTAAAACAATTTTTATTGTAGGTCATCTACGTGTCATTAGAAATAGTCTTATTATGCCTCGGAATAATGCTATTCTCTTGGGATATTTTGCACCACTACAAACATGGCCAATCATAATGAAGAAAAAATAAATTTTAAATTACTTGATATAAAAAAATGCTCATATACATGAACTAAAACATTAAAATATATTTTATTGAAAGAAAATAAAGAATTTGATTGGCTTAAATTAAAACATTAAAATATTCCCCCTCCTAGCCCTAATGGGTGCTTGAAATAAAAAACAACCAACATTTAAAGCTGCATGGTATCTTAGTAACTTCTTCTCTGTTGTGACTTAGGGTTTTGGGAGATCTCAGCTGTGAAAGAGTGGAGCCAACTGCAACCCTGGAAATCACTGTGTAGGGCGACCACCGTTTTTATCTCGTAACCACTGTTTATAGGTGTCTTTTTTGTAAACAAATTCTATGGTGGAATAGAAGCAATTCTTTTTTGTTTTTCTTGATAAATCATAGTGGTTTTGATGCAGTGCAGGTGCAAGGTCTTCCAAGAGAACGCTGTAGACGGCCCATCGTTTTTGGCCACCGCTTCTTATATGGAGTAAGTTATTCGTTTTTCTTTGGGTACCCACTACTTTGCACTATGCAACAGTCATAGAGAAAACTTTTGACTGTTAATGGTCTTCTGCAACAAAAATGCAGGAATAAGGAAATAAGCGTCACAGGAGAGAGCAGTTGCAAGTGTGCAGGTGGGTGCATTTCCAATCCCTCCAGAAGCAAATGATGTAGCAATATATTAACACTTTTTTATAATTATCTGGTTAAATGTGTTCTATAAGTCATCGGTCTTGGTGTATTATCAGATTTATCCATCCTTTTGTCACTTTATTGTTAATAAATCCAGATTAGGAGTAAATAAATCCGTAATCTTACCATTACTTGCACCTTACAAGTTATTGTCCAGAACTTATTTCTCATTATATAATTATAATTTTTGAAAGAAGATGCAAACACACAGAAGTCTGCAGAAATAGAGAAGGTTCCGTCGACGATGAGGGAGAAGGAAGAAGAGCATATGGTGTTGAAGGATAATCAGGTGAGTACATTCAATCCCTTGACAAAATACACTCGACTGGTGAAGATTGTAAGGAAGAATCTAGTACCTAATATAACGATATATAGCTAAAATAAAATGTAAATCAACAGTTATAACGCATGCCTTGTGTATTTTTGTTTATGTTTTATTGAATGATTATGTTTTCCACTGTAGAAAGTTTGATTCAACTGCTGGAGGATAGTTTGTAATTCTGAGTCTTATATTATTTAATAGTATTTGGAATCTACGCTGCATATAATATCGCTAAAAATATTTTAAATTTGTTTTAGGAAACCATTTAATATTATTAAAATACAAGATGATGTAGTTTTTGTATCAACTGATCTTAAAGTTGATGGGATTTTCTGGGTTATTGTTAAGTTTTAGTTCCATATTGTCCATGTAATATCCTGGCTTAATTTCTCATACAATTTTTTTTCTATTTCACCAAACTGTGTGTGAAGTTATTGCATCAAACAGTTACAGGCCCACTGCACTGAATTCATATCGATTTGCTTCCTTAAAATAACAGAGTTTATAACAGTTTACTTGCCTCATATGGGTTTCAGGAATTTAATACATGAAAATATTCATAATGACAAATAGATTACTTCCAAATAAGGTTTGTATCATTCTCATTACCACAGAGATATAAATCAATATACAGTCATATTCCTGACCTGAGAGTATAGCGACAGAGACATACAATCTCCAAGAAATGCTGCTACAGTCCTCCAGGTAAGCTTAGTAGCCGTACGGCTTGGTCATAATTTGAAGCGCTACCTATGAGTTTGGTCGCCAAGGGTGAGCCGCTTTCGTACAGTTACATGTCTCCAAAGGTTGTTGCGGCTACTAATAGAAGGGCCGCTACAATCCAAAAGCCTCCTATTTTACCTCCTTAGCATGCCACGTGAGCTGGAAGACAGTGTGCTGGGGCTGCGGATATAGGGAATGGTTCGCAGCTCTTAGAAAGGAACCCGCGAGTATGAAATAATGACGATTTCAGACTTCTGGAGGCTTACGACTCCGACTTGACCCCAATATTTTCCAATATTGTACAACCTTCATAACATTGCTGCTTCGATAAAATATATAAATCGATTCCTTCAAAGGAAATTTATGCTAAGAACATGTGGCGCGACTCCAGGAATAATTTCCACGGCCTCACTAAAATATTATTATACCTTAGATAGTATGGATGCTTTATAACCTGCAATCAGTATCATCGTTGGAATAATCTGTCGAGGCAAGATCGGGAGTAAGACTAGCACAGTGATATTAAAATAGTATTTACGATCCTCAGATCTTTTGCAAATAATAAACCAGATAGGAATATAAAAATTGATAACTGTAGATATGAAACTAATATAACATGGAATCTCCCCCTGTGTATAGTCCGAATTAAGGAGACTTCACAAATTTTCATACAATCGTTATCATGCAATCTCAAAACCTTAGTGATTTTGTCTTTGTTCAGTGAGGAAAAATAGTCTCACTACCAAATACTAGATACTGTAGGGTTTTCATCCTAGGGTTTGAAGCTCTGCAAGCTCTTCAAAAATCAAGTAGAATAATAATTTTCAAAAATCAAATCAAGTAGAATAATAATCTCCAAAAATCAAACGAGCCTCTAAAATTGTATTTTGTATCTTCTCGTGAATAGGTCCTCAATAATATTTTCCCTTCTTTAATAATTTAAATATTTGAACTTTAGTGAGAAAATATAATATTACAGTGATTTAAGAATCCCAAGAGCACTCACATACGTCTTTCCCCACAATTGCTCCATTTTGAGGTGGCATGATTGATGAAGGAAAGATCAATATTTCAACTCTCGTGAACTTATATTACATTCATATTACATATGTAGTACTACTATAAGAATACCTTATATTGTTACTATCCCTTTATTTCATTATACTATAATCCCCTATTAACCCATGGCCTGTAAATTCCAATATTTCATTATTGATCATAATTACATGTACAACGATACTTTGGTATTAGTTACAGTCTATCCACAATAAAGTTATCATTTCCTTACTAACTGAAGAGTATAATATATACCAAAAAGACATAGGAATAGCAGTGTGCATCATGTATTCTTAGGTCAACCACCCTCCCACATTGTGCCCTTCATGCCAAAGAGCGATTTAGCTACTACAATCTCCTTCCTGGTAAAGTCTTCAACTCTGAGAGTCCCTATACCATCTATGCTAGATTCCACCTTTTCAACCTTCTCATTGAATTATTTCTGAAAGATCTCCAAAAGCCTTCTGGAAAACCTCTGTAATAGGCTATCCCACTGACAAGTAATATTGGAAAATCCAAGTTCAATTATAAGTATGATTTCGGGCCCATTATAATTGATCATTTTATCAACGAAATTCAAGTAAAATTGCTACAAGAATATAAAAAAAGAAGATAAATTTGTTATATATATAATAATATCATTCACCCTTCCAACTTCAAAAAGTACTCAGAAATATGTGATCAACGATCTTCCTGAAATTTACGATAAAAATGTTATAGGCTGATGTGAAGATTCAAATACAAAGAGATGATTACTAAAATAGTGAATAATAATATTTCTAAAAATGCTTTTTTTTTTGCATAATTTTGACGAATACTACCACTTATTTAAATATTATGGCAGCTAATTTTTAATATAAAAAATTTGAATGATTAACAGTTTGTGCTAGAGATGGAAGTGTCATATCAAAGAGAAAAATGCTTGATTTCAGGGAGAGAAAGTAGAACTCCCCATTTGATATAATGCGACACTCAATTTATTTTAGCCAAATAGTATTGTAACTAGATAACAATCTTTCAACTTGCCATTTATAACTTAAGTCACAAGCGTACCTATAGATGATGTGAGGTTAATTGTCTAATTGTTAAGTTATATCCAGTGGGGAATTCAAATTTCATCCAATGTCTCCCTAAAATCAACCATTTTTCTCTTTGATATGACTCTTCCATCGTTAGCCCAAACTTTTAATCATTCAATTTTTTTATATTTAAAAGTAGACGCCATAATATTTAAATAAGTGATAGTATTTATCTGAATTATTGAAAAAATTAAGGATTTTTAGTTTCAGAAATATTATTATTTATTATTTTATAAATCTTCTCTTTGTATTTGAATCTTCACATCAACCTATCACATTTTTCAGTAAATTTCAAGAAGGCAGCTGATCACATATTCTTCAGTACTTTTTCAAGTTGGAAGGGTGAATGGTATTATTATATATAAAATAAATTTATCTTTCTTTTCTAAATATTTATGTAACAAATTTACTTGAATTTAATGGCCCTGAAATCATACTTATAATTTAACTTAGATTTTCTAATCTTAATTGTTAGTGGAACAACCTAGTATAATGGTTTTTCTAAGGATTTGGAGATCTTTCAAAAGTAATTCAATAAGAAGGTTTACAAGGTGGAAACTAGCACAGATGGTGGAGGGACTCTTAGAGTTGAATATTTTACCAGGGAGGAGGTTGCAACAGTTGAAAGCCCTCTTGGGCATGAAGGGAACAATACAGTAGGGTAGTGGACCTGCAAATACATGATGCACACTACTATCCCTATGTCTTTTTGGTATATGTTATACTATTCAGTTAGTAAGGGCGTGATAACTCTACTATGGATTGACCGTAACTTATACCAAGGTATCTTTGTACATGTAATTATGATTACTAATAATATTGGGAATTTGCAAGCAATTGGTTAATAAGGGATGATAGTATAATGAAATTAAGGGATAGTAACAATGTAAGGGATTCTTATAGTAGTACTACATATGTAATTTGAATGTAACTCTTTTTTATCTCTCTATATTTAATAAAAAATATTGCTTGTTAGCCAAGGTATAAGACAAATTAAATGAACAATATTTTTGGCTTTTCAAAGTTGTCAAACATGTATATTACATGTGAATTTGTAAATTATTACAAATTCTAACTCATTTTGAAACCTTAAAATTATAAAATGAATTTTGTGCCCATATCGCAAAATGATTCTCACCGAAAAAACCTTAGCTACATGTTTGTCAAGATGCTTCTTTTCCCTGAAGCCAAAAATATATTTTTCAAACCATTGCGATAGAAGTTGAAATTCTCAAATTGCAAAATATATGCAAAATTGGGTTCATTCAAATGCCTTCAAAAAATCAAGAGAGAAAATTTCAATTGTATCCCAGTGGAATCCACTGCATTTCTACTAAGAGCCCAATAGTTGTAGCTACGAAAAGAGAAAAAATCTTAATTTGGAAAACCTGTGTTTGAAAATTAGGCTTTTTCCTTTTTGGTTTTCAATGAGTTGACTGAAGTGGGAAGTTTATATTGAGAATTCCTTGACAATGCAATAAAAATCAGAGAAAAAGGAGTGGTTTAAAACTTATATTGGTTTCCAATGCCAAAAGGGAAATAGAAAGGGAAAGGGAGTTTATATTGTTAATTCCTTGACTTTGTAAAGATCCACATGGATGAGTTTGAAGGAGAGTTTTGTTTTTAGAGCATGAGTTTTGTGGTGGATTTCTCTGTTGCATTCAGACAGTGAGTTCTAATCTAGACAGTGAGTCCTAATTCAGACAGTGAGTTCTAATCTAGATAGTGAGTCCTAACTCAGATAGTGAGTCCTTGTTTTGGTAGTGACCCTTAATCTAGATAGTGAGTCCTAACTCAGATAGTGAGTCCTTGTTTCGGTAGTGACCGTTCTATCTCAGGTAGTGAGCCTTTTGCAATCAGTTTTGATATTCTCTATAGTGTGAGCTAATTCTCACTATGGTTTTTTCCTTATTGGGTTTTCCATGTAAATCTGGTATTGTTGTGTTTGTGTGATGATTTTCAGTTACTGCACTTGTACTTAATGCTTATTCATTTAAGCAGTATTAAAGATTAGTTTTGGTGAATTATTTAAAGGTTTGTGACAAATGATTCACTCGCCCCTCTCATTTTTATAATACCAATGAATATTGCTAAATTAAAATAATTTATAATTATAATTTTAGCTTTTAGTTTCTTATATTAAAAGATTATAAAAATTATTTATTTAGTTTTTACGACATTACAAAAATTATGTTTCAAATAATTTAAATTTTAAAGTTAAATTTTTATTTTTTATTTTTTAAAATAATAATAATAATAATAATAATAATATGATTTTTATAGATATAAATATTTTTAGAACATTCTAAACAAAAATAATACTTAAAATAGGATTTAAAATAATTTAAAACTTTCAAACACAAAATCATATGGAAAAAAGTTGATATGATGGTTGCCAATGAATATGCATGAAAAAGTAAAACAATTTTTATTGTAGGTCATCTACGTGTCATTAGAAATAGTCTTATTATGCCTCAGAATAATGCTATTCTCTTGGGATATTTTGCACCACTACAAACATGGCCAATCATAATGAAGAAAAAATAAATTTTAAATTACTTGATATAAAAAAATGGTCATATACATGAACTAAAACATTAAAATATATTTTATTGAAAGAAAATAAAGAATTTGATTGGCTTAAATTAAAACATTTAATCACTAGTTAAAATATTCCCCCTCCTAGCCCTAATGGGTGCTTGAAATAAAAAACAACCAACATTTAAAGCTGCATGGTATCTTAGTAACTTCTTCTCTGTTGTGACTTAGGGTTTTGGGAGATCTCAGCTGTGAAAGAGTGGAGCCAACTGCAACCCTGGAAATCACTGTGTAGGGCGACCACCGTTTTTATCTCGTAGCCACTGTTTATAGGTGTCTTTTTTGTAAACAAATTCTCTGGTGGAATAGAAGCAATTCTTTTTTGTTTTTCTTGATAAATCATAGTGGTAGAACGTTGTAGACGGGCCATCGTTTTTGGCCACCGCTTCTTATATGGAGTAAGTTATTCGTTTTTCTTTGGGTACCCACTACTTTGCACTATGCAACAGTCATAGAGAAAACTTTTGACTGTTAATGGTCTTCTGCAACAAAAATGCAGGAATAAGGAAATAAGCGTCACAGGAGAGAGCAGTTGCAAGTGTGCAGGTGGGTGCATTTCCAATCCCTCCAGAAGCAAATGATGTAGCAATATATTAACACCTTTTTATCATTATCTGGTTAAATGTGTTCTATAAGTCATCGGTCTTGGTGTATTATCAGATTTATCCATCCTTTTGTCACTTTATTGTTAATAAATCCAGATTAGGAGTAAATAAATCCGTAATCTTACCATTACTTGCACCTTACAAGTTATTGTCCAGAACTTATTTCTCATTATATAATTATAATTTTTGAAAGAAGATGCAAACACACAGAAGTCCGCAGAAATAGAGAAGGTTCCGTCGACGATGAGGGAGAAGGAAGAAGAGGATATGGTGTTGAAGGATAATCAGGTGAGTACATTCAATCCCTTGACAAAATACACTCGACTGGTGAAGATTGTAAGGAAGAATCTAGTACCTAATATAACGATATATAGCTAAAATAAAATGTAAATCAACAGTTATAACGCATGCCTTGTGTATTTTTGTTTATGCTTTATTGAATGATTATGTTTTCCACTGTAGAAAGTTTGATTCAACTGCTGGAGGATAGTTTGTAATTCTGAGTCTTCTATTATTTACTAGTATTTGGAATCTACGCTGCATATAATATCACTAAAAATATTTTAAATTTGTTTTAGGAAACCATTTAATATTATTAAAATACAAGATGATGTAGTTTTTGTATCAACTGATCTTAAAGTTGATGGGATTTTCTGGGTTATTGTTAAGTTTTAGTTCCATATTGTCCATGTAATATCCTGGCTTAATTTCTCATACAATTTTTTTTCTATTTCACCAAACTGTGTGTGAAGTTATTGCATCAAACAGTTACCAGGCCCACTGCACTGAATTCATATCGATTTGCTTCCTTAAAATAACAGAGTTTATAACAGTTTACTTGCCTCATATGGGTTTCAGGAATTTAATACATGAAAATATTCATAATGACAAATAGATTACTTCCAAATAAGGTTTGTATCATTCTCATTACCACAGAGATATAAATCAATATACAGTCATATTCCTGACCTGAGAGTATAGCGACAGAGACATACAATCTCCAAGAAATGCTGCTACAGTCCTCCAGGTAAGCTTAGTAGCCGTACGGCTTGGTCATAATTTGAAGCGCTACCTATGAGTTTGGTCGCCAAGGGTGAGCCGCTTTCGTACAGTTACATGTCTCCAAAGGTTGTTGCGGCTACTAATAGAAGGGCCGCTACAATCCAAAAGCCTCCTATTTTACCTCCTTAGCATGCCACGTGAGCTGGAAGACAGTGTGCTGGGGCTGCGGATATAGGGAATGGTTCGCAGCTCTTAGAAAGGAACCCGCGAGTATGAAATAATGACGATTTCAGACTTCTGGAGGCTTACGACTCCGACTTGACCCCAATATTTTCCAATATTGTACAACCTTCATAACATTGCTGCTTCGATAAAATATATAAATCGATTCCTTCAAAGGAAATTTATGCTAAGAACATGTGGCGCGACTCCAGGAATAATTTCCACGGCCTCACTAAAATATTATTATACCTTAGATAGTATGGATGCTTTATAACCTGCAATCAGTATCATCGTTGGAATAATCTGTCGAGGCAAGATCGGGAGTAAGACTAGCACAGTGATATTAAAATAGTATTTACGATCCTCAGATCTTTTGCAAATAATAAACCAGATAGGAATATAAAAATTGATAACTGTAGATATGAAACTAATATAACATGGAATCTCCCCCTGTGTATAGTCCGAATTAAGGAGACTTCACAAATTTTCATACAATCGTTATCATGCAATCTCAAAACCTTAGTGATTTTGTCTTTGTTCAGTGAGGAAAAATAGTCTCACTACCAAATACTAGATACTGTAGGGTTTTCATCCTAGGGTTTGAAGCTCTGCAAGCTCTTCAAAAATCAAGTAGAATAATAATTTTCAAAAATCAAATCAAGTAGAATAATAATCTCCAAAAATCAAACGAGCCTCTAAAATTGTATTTTGTATCTTCTCGTGAATAGGTCCTCAATAATATTTTCCCTTCTTTAATAATTTAAATATTTGAACTTTAGTGAGAAAATATAATATTACAGTGATTTAAGAATCCCAAGAGCACTCACATACGTCTTTCCCCACAATTGCTCCATTTTGAGGTGGCATGATTGATGAAGGAAAGATCAATATTTCAACTCTCGTGAACTTATATTACATTCATATTACATATGTAGTACTACTATAAGAATACCTTATATTGTTACTATCCCTTTATTTCATTATACTATAATCCCCTATTAACCCATGGCCTGTAAATTCCAATATTTCATTATTGATCATAATTACATGTACAACGATACTTTGGTATTAGTTACAGTCTATCCACAATAAAGTTATCATTTCCTTACTAACTGAAGAGTATAATATATACCAAAAAGACATAGGAATAGCAGTGTGCATCATGTATTCTTAGGTCAACCACCCTCCCACATTGTGCCCTTCATGCCAAAGAGCGATTTAGCTACTACAATCTCCTTCCTGGTAAAGTCTTCAACTCTGAGAGTCCCTATACCATCTATGCTAGATTCCACCTTTTCAACCTTCTCATTGAATTATTTCTGAAAGATCTCCAAAAGCCTTCTGGAAAACCTCTGTAATAGGCTATCCCACTGACAAGTAATATTGGAAAATCCAAGTTCAATTATAAGTATGATTTCGGGCCCATTATAATTGATCATTTTATCAACGAAATTCAAGTAAAATTGCTACAAGAATATAAAAAAAGAAGATAAATTTGTTATATATATAATAATATCATTCACCCTTCCAACTTCAAAAAGTACTCAGAAATATGTGATCAACGATCTTCCTGAAATTTACGATAAAAATGTTATAGGCTGATGTGAAGATTCAAATACAAAGAGATGATTACTAAAATAGTGAATAATAATATTTCTAAAAATGCTTTTTTTTTTGCATAATTTTGACGAATACTACCACTTATTTAAATATTATGGCAGCTAATTTTTAATATAAAAAATTTGAATGATTAACAGTTTGTGCTAGAGATGGAAGTGTCATATCAAAGAGAAAAATGCTTGATTTCAGGGAGAGAAAGTAGAACTCCCCATTTGATATAATGCGACACTCAATTTATTTTAGCCAAATAGTATTGTAACTAGATAACAATCTTTCAACTTGCCATTTATAACTTAAGTCACAAGCGTACCTATAGATGATGTGAGGTTAATTGTCTAATTGTTAAGTTATATCCAGTGGGGAATTCAAATTTCATCCAATGTCTCCCTAAAATCAACCATTTTTCTCTTTGATATGACTCTTCCATCGTTAGCCCAAACTTTTAATCATTCAATTTTTTTATATTTAAAAGTAGACGCCATAATATTTAAATAAGTGATAGTATTTATCTGAATTATTGAAAAAATTAAGGATTTTTAGTTTCAGAAATATTATTATTTATTATTTTATAAATCTTCTCTTTGTATTTGAATCTTCACATCAACCTATCACATTTTTCAGTAAATTTCAAGAAGGCAGCTGATCACATATTCTTCAGTACTTTTTCAAGTTGGAAGGGTGAATGGTATTATTATATATAAAATAAATTTATCTTTCTTTTCTAAATATTTATGTAACAAATTTACTTGAATTTAATGGCCCTGAAATCATACTTATAATTTAACTTAGATTTTCTAATCTTAATTGTTAGTGGAACAACCTAGTATAATGGTTTTTCTAAGGGATTTGGAGATCTTTCAAAAGTAATTCAATAAGAAGGTTTACAAGGTGGAAACTAGCACAGATGGTGGAGGGACTCTTAGAGTTGAATATTTTACCAGGGAGGAGGTTGCAACAGTTGAAATCCTCTTGGGCATGAAGGGAACAATACAGTAGGGTAGTGGACCTGCAAATACATGATGCACACTACTATCCCTATGTCTTTTTGGTAGATGTTATACTATTCAGTTAGTAAGGGCGTGATAACTTTATTATGGATTGACCGTAACTTATACCAAGGTATCTTTGTACATGTAATTATGATTGGTAATAAAATATTGGAATTTGCAAGCAATTGGTTAATAAGGGATGATAGTATAATGAAATTAACGGATAGCAACAATGTAAGGGATTCTTATAGTAGTACTACATATGTAATTTGAATGTAACTCTTTTTTATCTTTCTATATTTAATAAAAAATATTACTTGTTAGCCAAGGTATAAGACAAATTAAATTTTTTGGCTTTTCAAAGTTGTCAAACATGTATTACATGTGAATTTGTAAATTATTACAAATTCTAATACATTTTGAAACCTTAAAATTATAAAATGAAGTTTGTGCCCAAATTGAAAAATGATTCTCACCGAAAAAACCCTAGCTACATGTTTGTCAAGATGCTTCTTTTCCCAGAAGCGAAAAATATATTTTTCAAACCATTGCGATAGAAGTTGAAATTCTCAAATTGCAGAATCTATACAAAAATGGGTTCATTCAAATGCCTTCAAAAGAACAAAAGAGAAAATTTCAATTGTATCCCAGATCCACTGCATTTCTACGAAGAGCCCAATAGTTGTAAAAGAAAAATCTTAGAGATACTTTTGAAAATGCAATAAAAATAAGAGAAAAATGAGTGGTTTAAAACTTCTATTGGTTTCCAATGCCAAAAGGGAAATAGAAAGGGAAAGGAATTTTATATTGTTAAAGGAGTGGTTTAAAACTTCTATTGGTTTCCAATGCCAAAAGGGAAATAGAAAGCGAAAGGAAGTTTATATTGTTAATTCCTTGACAATGCAATAAAAATCAGAGAAAAAGGAGTGGTTTAAAACTTATATTGGTTTCCAATGCCAAAAGGGAAATAGATAGGGAAAGGAAGTTTATATTATTAATTCCTTGACTTTGTAAAGATCCACATGCATGAGTTTGAAGGAGAGTTTTGTTTTTAGAGCATGAGTTTTGTGGTGGATTTCTCTGTTACATTGTTACATTGAGATTGTCTTCTCTCTATAACATATTTCTTCTATCATAGTGAATCCTAATCCTCACAGTGAGTCCTAATTCAGACAGTGAGTTCTAATCTAGATAGTGAGTCCTAATTCAGACAGTGAGTTCTAATCTAGATGGTGAGTCCTAATTCAGATAGTGAGTCCATGTTTTGGAAGTGAGCCTTCTATCTCAGGTAGTGAGCCTTTTGCAATCAGTTTTGATATTCTATGTAGTGTGAGCTAATTCTCACTATGGTTTTTTCCTTATTGCATTTTCCATGTAAATCTGGTATTGTTGTGTTTGTGTGATGATTTTAAGTTACTACACTTGAACTTAATGTTTATTCATTTAAGCAGTATTAAAGATTAGTTTTGGTGAATTATTTAAAGCTTTTGTGACAAATGATTCACTCGCTCCTCTCATTTTTATAATACCAATGAATATTGCTAAATTAAAATAATTTATAATTATAATTTTAGCTTTTAGTTCTTATATTAAAAGATTATAAAAATAATTTATTTAGTCTTTACAACATTAGAAAAATTATATTTCAAATAATTTAAATTTTAAAGTTAAATTTATATATATATATATATATATATATTTTAAATAATAATAATAATAATAATAATACTATTTTTATAGATATAAATATTTCTAGAACATTCTAAACAAAAATAATACTTAAAATAGGATTTAAAATAATTTAAAACTTTCAAACACAAAATCATATGCAAAAAAGTTAATATGATGGTTGCCAATGAATATGCATGAAAAAGTAAAACAATTTTTATTGTAGGTCATCTACGTGTCATTAGAAATAGTCTTATTATGCCTGGGAATAATGCTATTCTCTTGGGATATTTTGCACCACTACAAACATGGCCAATCATAATGAAGAAAAAATAAATTTTAAATTACTTGATATAAAAAAATGCTCATATACATGAACTAAAACATTGAAATATATTTTATTGAAAGAAAATAAAGAATTTGATTGGCTTAAATTAAAACATTAAAATATTCCCCCTCCTAGCCCTAATGGTTGCTTGAAATAAAAAACAACCAACATTTAAAGCTGCATGGTATCTTAGTACCTTCTTCTCTGTTGTGACTTAGTGTTTTGGGAGATCTCATCTGTGAAAGAGTGGAGCCAACGGCAACCCTGGAAATCACTGTGTAGGGTTTATAGGTGTCTTTTTTGTAAACAAATTCTATGGTGGAATAGAAGCAATTCTTTTTTGTTTTTCTTGATAAATCATAGTGGTTTTGATGCAGTGTAGGTGCAAGGTCTTCCAAGAGAACGCTGTAGACGGCCCATCGTTTTTGGCCACCGCTTCTTATATGGAGTAAGTTATTCATTTTTCTTTGGGTACCCACTACTTTGCACTATGCAACAGTCATAGAGAAAACTTTTGACTGTTAATGGTGCAACGAAAATGCAGGAATAAGGAAATAAGCGTCACAGGAGAGAGCAGTTGCAAGTGTGCAGGTGGGTGCATTTCCAATCCCTCCAGAAGCAAATGATGTAGCAATATATTAACACTTTTTTATTATTGAGAGGATGAAGTGAAATTAGACTCCTCTTCACTAAGAGATCATGAAAATATGGATAAGGCTTTTGACATGATGAACATTAGACATCCCTTGACACTAAGCACACATGTTGAACCTATACAAGAGATAGAAAAACAAAAGAAAATTGAAGAAGCCACAAAGCTATTGGAAGACGTTTCCAAAACCTTTGATTTCATACATATATTCATGGGAAAACACAAAATCAAAACAAAAGAGTCTAAAAAGGGAAGAAAGAAACTAGTAAAGGAAATACAAAATTCAAAAGCATCCACTTCAACCACCATAGAAGAAAATATAACATACAAGACAAACTTTGATGAAGTTGAACAACCACCGAATCCAAAGGAAGTGAAAAAGATTTATGGAAGAGGTTTTGATCTTATGAAGAAAATTAAGAAAGGATGTGATGCTATAGAACAAGGTATCCATGTCCCTATAAAGCCTAAAATGCAAGAAATGACTAATGATTTTGGTTGTTGTCCCTCAAACCAAAAGCCTTCGTTCAATGTCAACACCATCATAGAAGATCCTTCCAAGACAACTTTAACATTGATGCATCTGAAACTGATAGATATCTCATTAAATATGTATAAAGTTAAAACTTTTTTAACTCATCATAACAAATAAAATTGTAGAAGTTGAAAACCCAACTTCACAGTCAGCTTATGCGTCCTCCACCTCAAAGTACTAGCAGGAGGACCAGTCCTGCTCCTGTTGATTTCAATCACCCCAGTCATCCAAGTTAGCAGAAATATTATATTTGTCATCAGGAACATTTTCCTACAAGATTTTTATTTGTGAAAATAGTTCTCTTTAGACATTACATCTTTAAGATAGTTTCTCTATTTAATTAATTTCAAATCTAATAGGTCTTTCAGCTTCCTGCAGTGCCGATTAAGTCTCGTTGCAGTAAATTATTTCCTCAGGTTTATTTCGGAGAAATGATTGCATGTGCTAATAAGAATGTGAGTTCTAAGTATATATTTGTTTTTGGGAATTAATTTCATATTTGCATTACGATGCTCATTTCTTGAAATGTGGTTCTATGTAGTGCAGAGGTGCGAAACCATCTCATTATAAATGTGTTGGCTTAACCTCAGAGACAAAGTTTAAGGAGAAGTGGTATTGTCACACGTGCACAAGAGCAAACAATAAATAAGTAACTAAATAATGTTAATGTTTTTCTCTGATTTGTAGTATTAGTTTTACGTGGTCATTTTAAAATGGTATATAGGTAACAAAGTTCAGTTTGTTGTTGTGAATTAGGAAGATTACATAAATTAATTGTATTTTTTAATCTGTAATTATGAAATTAAGAGATCGCATTAATTAATTGAATTTTCTTTATTTTAGAGATCACATTTTATAACGTAGTTTGTTTGTTATTGAGATTGTTTTTAATAGTTTGACAATTTTATAATAATGTAAAGTTTTTAATATAATAAAATCAATAATATGTAAGGGATAAAAGTGCACAATTTATTATTTTATTATTTTATTTACAACTTAATTATTTATACTATTGCAAATTTATACTATTAAAATTCTACAAGCATGATACTTAAAATAATTAATTTGATGCATAAAGAGATGCTTACTCTAAATGTCACCCAACATAATTTTACAAATTTCATATACAAGACTAATCTAAATACCTTATCATCCCCACCCTATGGAACTATTAGCATTTATATCTCAAATTCAATATGTAAAATCTTATAATTACAAAGAATTTGAAATCATTAATTTCCACAACCCATACTAATAAATATGATAGAAATAATTATCATTAGACATAAACATCAACAAATCAACATTGCTTCAACACCTACATCAACATTGATGTCTTATAAATTACATTGTTTTCTTCATGAGCTTATGATTTTGTATCATTGACAATGGCCACCTTCTTTTTAATTAGATAATAAGGGTTTTGAATGGGCCTCAATCCTTGTAAAAGGAAAATATAGAGAATGAAGCACAACCAAACAACAACTAACACTAGAAAATGATTACAAAAGACTACAAAAGGAACAACAAAACTTAAAAAACCATCCAACCCGCCCTAAGTGAGGATGGTTTAATAAATTATTCCAATGAGATTTATTCTATCTCAAAATAAGGATCCTTTTACCCAAATCTAAATTTCTTGGTACATAGAGGGGTCATAAAATCATTGGTTGAACCAAAACCCATACCAAAGGCATTAAAATCCATAGGGGTATTACCATTTTATATCTTCTTTATGAACTTCCTTAGGGAGAGGAGAAAATGGATCCTCCTTAAAAGCTAAAATATGATCCTTCTTCCAAATAATGTGTTGTTTCTTATTTTTAAAATAGGTAGTCAAAGTATGGCCCAATATACCACAAGAGCGACGTATAACTAGAGAATCTTCATAGTTGATTTGTTGCACCTAAGTTTCAAATTTTGAAGACAAGGTGATCTAAGTGGGGATATTCTAATTTTTCTCCATAATTTTTTTTGGAAAAAAGAAAGTGCTTCATAAATTTAGTGATCTTATCAGTTGCAAAATATTGCCCAAATGAATTGGCAATAGAAATGATTTCTTTTTCATTATAGAATTTTAAAGAAAGCCCATGAAGAGGTACCCAAATAGGAAACTTGAAAGTATTAAATGTAGGGTTTAAATTAGGCAACAAATTTTGAAGAATTAGAACATTACAACCTAGAAACTAGGGGCCCTCAAGAAGGATCCTAGATCTATCCTCCTTCGAGGAAAAAGAAGAAGAAATAAACCATTCAACATTGTTGCAAAGCTTCCAAATTTGAAGGAGCCATCTTGTAACAGTATGGGTGATTAACTCAAAACCTCCCAACAAGAGAGATACAAAGATAATTAGACATCTTAGAAACAAAAGAATCAACATCATCAATAATTATCTGAGCATCCTCCATATCCATAGGAGAGACATCAAAAATAGAACACCCAATAGAACTTCCTTCCTTCACACCCCTCGAGTAAACAACAACAACCACAAGAGAAGTAATAACACCCACTAGAATGTCTATGGGAGAAGAGAAAATATCCCCCTAAATATTTATAGGAGAAGACATAACAACAAAATCATCCACGTTTGATAGCAACCCCCTTTCTCACAAGAAGAAAAAATGGGCATAGGAAAATCCATATCCTTGAGTTTTGTAGTGGGGTATAGATTGAAGGGAAAATAAATCCTTTTTTTCATATAAAAAATTTGGTCCCTAATAGTGGACTCACCCATAAGCACATCAACAACCTTATTTTCCTTCAAAATGGAATCCAAAAGGATATTCGTGAGAAATTCATCCTCTTCATTTGATACAACCACTTTATAGGGAAATAAATCAAAGAAAGCTAGGGCAAAAGGAAAAAATTATTCCTCCCCCCACCAATCCTTTGCCAATGCACTTTCCTTGTCACTAGAGAAACTATCCTCATAGCCCATAGTCACAGAAGGACACACTCAATCCAAAGTCATTGTAGCCAAAAGTGAAATGAAGCCAATACCAAAGACCTAATCTATTGTACTTGATTTTCCCTCCCCATTATCTAAGCCACCATCATCATCACTTTCCTTAGTAGACAAATCTATACTATGCTCACTGCCATCATTAGGGTTTTCATTGCTCTCATCACCAATTTTTTTTTCAATGGCCACCTTGTAATGAACTACATAAAAAAATAGACATCTTATGGACATTATAGCAATGAAATTTTTGTTTCTTAAATAAAAAAGATATTCATAAAGATCACTTAACCTTAATTGACAAATGATGGCATTTGGAACTTAAATATTTTGAGTGGCACAACCATTAGATCTTTTTGAAAGCTATATTTTTCTAATCAAGATTGTGATGTAGGTTTATACTTTTTTGGATATAAAAAGAGAGAAAATATAGTGCCTTCTATCCTTGATTAGCATTTGTAGAATAAATATTTTCTTTGCAATAATAAACTATCCAATAATGAGGAGCATTATTCACATTTTTTTTGTTGTTCTTAGTTGCAAAGGTTGATTTCTTCCAATCCCAATCTAGAGAGCATGATATTTTTTACTTCAACACCAAATCCATAGTCCCCTTTCGAGATATAATCACTATCTCTTTATCAAAACATAGCAAAACATAGCAAAACTGATAAACCAAATTGTGGCATTTCTGGTAAGAATAAATGAAGGAAGAATGGAGTAGAAAAATTTTCATCAAAGGGTTAGGTTTTAGATGATTGCAAAACTCAAAGGTGTAGGGAGTGGATGGAAATGATTTAAATTTATAATATATAGAATATAGAAAACATTTTTTTTCTAAATTCATTGGAATATTATAAAACTCAATTATTTGTCGATCACTTTTTTTTTAAATGCTAAAAGAATTAAAATTACTTGAAAAAATGGGCATCTTATCAAGAGGTTCTAGCACAATCTATTTAAGTATTTTTCCTTTCCAAATTTCCTTATCTAGAGCTCATTAATCTTTATCTTGTCTATTTTAAATTCCCTGACATATAATCTTCCATATTCATGTAAAAACTTACTAATATTTGTCTTCATTCTACAACATTCTACTTACAATTATGCCTTGGGCCATAAACACACTCAACGGAAAGACTCACACCAAGTTTAAAGAACAAATATTAAGTCTTGACTTCATCAATGGTTTGTGGACCCCAATATTACTTTGTTCCATTATCCATTTTTTGTCACACTTCACTCCTCCCAAAGTCAATTAAAGCATTAAAATGTTTCATCCTATTCCAATTTAAAAAATAGTAAAAATCCTTCTTCCCTAAAAACATTGTATTTAAATGATTATTTAAACATAAATGTTACTTAAATTATTACTTAATAGTTATTAATAATACTAATTAAAAAAGGTAGTGATTTTGAGAGTGAGAGCAAGAGCGCCATCCTAACAGGCATTTTAAAAATTTTCATCCTAGAAATTTTCAAAAAACATCCCTACCATGGTTTTAGAGCAATTCATGGCCTATGGACGTGCATAAAGGAACTCCAAAGCCAAGTGAAAAAGGATCCCAACAACATTTCCAAGATGGAAATTGTGGACATTGCTAGTAATGATTCTTGAGAAGGCATAATTTGAATTCCATGTACAAGTGGTCTACAATCTTCCCACGGCTTAATGGGACTCCCATGCAATTCCCACACATTTCCCTATTCCACTAGTTCTCTACTTCTTTAGCTTTCTCCTAGCATGGGTAACAAGAATCTATCACCACTTTTCCCAACTCTCTACCATTGGGTTCAAAGTCGTCTAGGGATGACCCATATGAAAACTTAACCTATCATTGTACAACTAGCTTCATGCCTTGCCATCAGAATAGAGGAACCTCTAAAGTAACCTAGCCCCCAAAGAATCTAGCACAAATTGCACATTCGTCATCACATATAATATATAAAGTACACATATCGAAACATTTGTTGGTTCCTTCCATGTCCATTCTCAAAATCCATGCAATCATAGGTAAGACCTTTAACTAAGCCTCATTCATTAATATTCCAGAAGAATGGGTTCGGAATCAATAGTTAGAAGCCTCAAAAGATTTCTACGTTCATGAGGAAATGGGATAATTTTTTATTATTTTCAACTTTAGAGTGGACCAAGACAAATCCCTTATAGAAAAAGTGTGCTTTCTTAATGATTAAGGCTTATACCTCCAACCCTTGTCTTGTTATTTCAACACTAGTATTGCATCACTTCAATATATACCATTTTGGATTTAGATAAAAAACCTTCCCCTTGAATAGAAGGACCCACACATCCTTTAATCCTTAGGTAACTCTATTGGCATCTTCCAAAGTGTTGATTAAAACTTTTCCAAATTATATTGTTGATAACCACCTAGAAACTATGTCCTCTTGAACTTTAAAAAACCTCTCCCCAAAGCTTGGGCCGTCCACTCTCAAAGAGTATTCTAGAAACAATATATTTAATTAGTGAATCCTACTTCTTTTTGTTAATCCTACTATTCCCTTGCCCATCCAATGTCACAATTCCCCATAAAAAAATTTCTTTGTGATTCATTGGCTTCAAATCATGTTGTCCATAGTCCTCCTCCCAAAAATTAATCATTTCAAGCTTCTTCCTTGGTCAAAAGTATAAACCAATCCCTCCAATAGCACCCTATTCCGCATAATTTCCAAACTCCTCCTCCTCACCCCCTAGTCAAAATGTAGTTGTGTTGTCAGTAGGTGTGCCAAAGAAGATAAAACAATGCAATATGAGTTCTTAGAGGGAAATTTTTGTATTCCACACCAAATATTTTTGCTCAAACCTAGATCTGGGACTAACTAAGAGAAAACATCATTCAACAAAACTTTTCATGTACATGGCTTCAGAAACTATCTTGTTAGCTAATATAGTTAACACAAAAAATGGAAAGAAGGATGTAGTAGAGGGCATCCATATTAAAGAAAGGTAATAGTAAATTTTCAACTCTTGCCAAGGCCACACTAGCTAGTTGTCTCCACTCATGAAGTCGGCAACTCTTACCACTACCCCAAAAAATCATGAAAAAGTGTGCATGATTTATAGTATGTTGAGGAAGATCCTAACTGAAAAAGTGGTAGTAGAAACACAAAAATCCTTAGTAGCTCGACTAAGGGAAAGCTATCAAATGTGAAATTTTTCTTAGGGGAATTCCAACTAAATGATTGACAATTATCTCTAACAAATTAAGGCCTTTGTAAGTCCCCCCTTATGATTCAAGGGTCCCAAAGAGGAATCAAGTTATGGGAGGCCCATCTAAAACTCCCTCTCAATATCAATCACCTTTAGTAGATGCTAGTAGCCACGATAAAGAACTGCCAAAGGAAAATAACAAAATATTTCAAGAAATTAAGAGATAATGATAGAAGAGAAAATGAAAAAAATTGTAAAGATCATCTTGTTCTACAAGAAGGATCTACATTTATTAATCAATTGGTAGAAGAAGCACTAAACAAGAATTTGCATTATGATTTTTCCCAAATCCTCTCTATTGCACAATTAGTTAGACCATTATCTCAGATTCCAACTATAACACCCTTGAACAGAGGTAGGCCCCCCAAAAGCAAGAAGACCCAAGATTAAATAGTCATTGGGATGATCCAATATACATTGGATAAAAACATTATATTAATGAGAGCGTGCTACTCTCCTTGAGAGCAATGAGAGCCCTATCATGGAATGTTAGGGGGGTATGTGCAGGATCATCATGCAAAAAACAGGCCCTTAAGTGGCAAAAAATTCAGAAAAATCAGTGTTAGGCATCTTGACGTAAATATTTGAATAAGTTATCTATATTATTTCAAAAATATGTAAGAATAGAATTTGTAGAAAATTGAATGTAGTTTCTAAAATACTAGGTTTATTTAAAAATAAATAAAATCTATTTGGTGAAAATTTGAAATTTCAATGCGTAGTACTTAAATTTGGAAAAATAAGAAGTAGGTGTCATTAACCACCCTAACCATAATAAATTAATAATATTTTTTTTGTAGATTTTATATATAAGTAGAGGACTCATGTTCAGATGTGATGCATATTTTTTTGTAATTTTTCCAAGTAAATAATTAATTATGAATTTTTATTACAACTTTTAGAAAATATAAAACTTTTTGTCGACCACCTTAACTTGGTCAAAACTTCATCAAATTTATTTTTATTTTTTAATCCTATAGTATGTGAAGCATAGAATGTGATGCATGTTTCAGATTCAAAAAATATGATACCGTTTGAAAGTTATAGATGTTTTTCAATCAGCCTATCAATCAGGACTTTAGTCGTAATTCTAATAGAAAATGAATAATAATTATTTATTAAATTAAAATTAAATCATAATTTATATTTTTGGAAATCTGAGAATCTCCTCTAAAAACCCTTTTCGTTTCATTAATTTTGGGTGAAAAAAAGGTCGTCAGCCACATACCCCCATAATATTGCCACTTTTTAGCACACCATGATCCTGCACATACCCAGGGATTGAATTCCTTTAACAAAAGACACTTGACAAAACATCATTTAGACTTTTTATGAAGGAAATGTCATCATGTTGCAAGAAGCAAAATTCACTATTGATTAGGTACAAGGAATCCTCAATAAATAGAATCAATGGAAATTCTTACATTCTTCGTTGAATGGAGCCTCAGGTGGCTTAGCTATGTTATGGAATGATATAAATACCCAAGTTAAATGAATATTCTGAAAGCAACACTAGTTTCTCATGAAGGTTACTTCCTTTGATCTATGCCTTTGGCTTATTAATATTTATGTGCCCACATCAACAGTAAAGAAAAAAATGTTTTGGGACACCATATCATCTGTCCCATTAAACCTAAAATAGGAAAAAATTATTTTGGGAGGATATTTCAATATAATTCTACACTAGTATGAAAATAGGGGGAATAACTCCCCCTCCAAAGATAAAGGAAGAATTATAGGACTTCATATCAGAAAATGATATATTAGATTGCCCTCCCCAAAATGGTATATTTAGATGGACATATAGGAAAAAATATTTCTTCTTACTTGTAGAACGGTTGGATATATTCCTAATTTATATGGAATGTTTAGGGAAAATATCTCCTATTAAGTCATCTATCCTTTCAATCTCTAGCTTAGATCACTTCCCCATACGATTGACCCTAGCTTCACAAAGACCACACCTCAAGTCATCCTTCAAGTTTTAGGAAATGTGGTTTAGAGAGTCCTATTTCCTACCTCAACTCTGAAGTTGGTGGGAAAATGTACCCTTTATTATCAAATCTATAATTTTTCAATTAGAAAAATAGTTAACATATATCAAACAACAAATCAAAATTTGGAATGAGAAAAACTTCAAGTACATTTTTTTTTGTAAAAAATAGCACTACAAACTGAACTTGATGAGATCAATGATCATATCATTAGAAGTGATATGAACAAAACCACTTTCATGCTACATAGAAAACTATAATTAGGACTATAAGAAAACTTAAAAAGAGAAGAAATATACTAGAGAAAAAAATCCAAAGAGCCATGCATCAAAGAAGGGGACAAAAACACTATATTCTTCTATTTATCATCAGAATCCAGACAATAAATGAACATTATATTCAACATCGTCTCAAAACCCTTAAGTAGCAACTTGTAGGAAGAAAACCCATTAGCCAAGAAACATTTTTCTTCTTCTCAAACTTATTGAGAGAGCTAGCCTAGCTAACTACACAAGCAAATAATATCATCTTAGATGATTTTATCCAACATATTCCCTTTCTAATCTCTATGGATGATAATAAATTATTGCTAAAAAATAACATTAGAAGAAGTAAAATAAGTGGTGTCATGTTAACTTTAGAGGAATCAAGAAGAAATAACAAGATCTAAAAGGAATTGAACAATACATTCATAGTGTTAATTCCTAAAAGTAAAAAACTTCTACCTTTGCTAATTTTAGGCCCATATCACTATTTTGTTGAACATCCAAAATATTGAGAGGGGGGAGTGAATCATTATTCCACAAACTGATAATAATATCCACTTCACCATTATCACAATTTTAAATGAATCAACAAGATATAACATAGAAATGAGACAATGCAATCATACACATGAACAACAATTTATTTTTATGTGGAAAACCCAAAATGGGAAAAACCATGGTGAGGGTTAAGCCATAATATATTATATCTAGATACAAAATATTATGGGGCTCATTGGTAGGACTCACTATCCGTAAAAGGCTCACAGCCTAAGAACAAAAGATGACTCACTTATAAGATACAATGATGGTGGCTCAGTGTCATAAGAATGAATTGATGGAATACACCTTCAATGTACAGGGTTCAGTTCCATTGAAGATCATACTATAAATTACTATATCACTCAACAAATTTGTTATATTGATAAATCATTTAGGCTCTGATCTTCTCCTCTACTCACTTGATTGCACACACACACACACACACTCATACATTTTTCCTCTTTTTCATAATATTGCTGTTGTCTTATATATATACAAGTATATCTTATTCATCAATTAGGCTGGCATAATTGGATGAACACAAAAGAATCAAAACCTTTCTTTTTCAGGAAAAAATAATATTTAAACATTTTATCCATGTAGTGCATTATGTCAAGTCAACTATTAGTATCCATAATATATTGCATTCGTTGAGTTGGCCAAGACTAAACCACTATTATCCAAACCAATAGATAATCCTAAAAGAAAACACCTTTCGGATCTGAGAACACCTTAATTTCCCATCATACTACCAGTCAAGAGGCTATCAACAAAACCACAGTATAAGAATGTTCACCTTAGTAGAATGTGGAGTCTCCCACACAACATAATTCACACAAAACAATTGTAGGATACAAAGCTAAAAATTTTCATAGATAATTTTTTTTTCATAGAAAAAGACGTCTCAAGATCCAAGATATAGATGTTTGAATCAGTTGATAAAACATGGTTAAAAGATTAGAGTCATATTAGATCTTTCAATGAGTTCCAAACTCAAATACCAACATACTAATCGATCACAAAGAAGTATTAAAAGCAGAGAACAACTTCCAATAAACCAATAAAACTTCCCATATAGTCATCACCATGTAGATACTAGCAGTTCCGTGTAGTAACATTCAACAATGAGTTGATAGGAAAAGAGGAACATGAAGGGAAAGTGATGTGAAAACACTGACGACAGAAGAAGAATAGAATGTCAATGCCAAGAGTGGGCACAATAAATATGAAAGGAATGTGCAAAGTTGGGTATATGTCATAGCACATGCAGACAACATAGTTACAATGTATCTCCCCTATGTCTAGATATGTATGTATGCTAACATGCATAGAAGGAATTAGAGAGTCATAGAAGCTCACCAATGAAAACCCTAGTCACAGTCCTGGCTCACAACTCTCATAGGAGGTAAAGCCACATAATGATACCCAACAATTCCCTATTGAAAATTGCGTAGACTGTTTAATTGCTTCGCTATGTTTTCTCGAGTTTTAAATGGCAAGTGTTAAGACAACCATCACCACTATATGGTAACTATACAACAATTTTGACACAAATTTTGGCATCAACATATAATTTGTAATCCCCAATAATTTTTTTTTGGTAAAATCCAAGCTTCACATGATGAAAAAAATTGGTATAATTCGACATAAATGCTGAATGAAAGCTACAGAATGCCAGACTGATAGTAAAACCTTGTACAATGAAAAGACTATAGTATGGAAAGACCATGTGCAGTACCAAAAAATTATTATATGAGAGACTAGGTTTTCATATCCTTTTGCTATTCAATTAGCCAATCATAAAGCAACATAGTCCAAAATAAAGACAAGTATTGTCTGGATCTGCAAATCATGACTACATGCTTGTTTACCGGTCTTTCTAAAGCTAAGGGATAGACATTTTTCTTTTCATACATTCTAAAGAAGGCCTTTCCTAACCATTGTAATACATTTATTTCCTCTCCACTAGAGGCATCAAGATGTTAGTTTCTTCTCCAACTGACATACCATCTCTAGGAAAAGTAAAAAACAAGCTACAAGATATAAAAACCCACTTGCAACTCAAAGTTCAGCATTGTTTATATAGCAAGAAAAGAAGAAATGAAAATAAAGTTTGTTGAATATTTACATTCAAAATTTTGGTGCCTCATGATGAATATCAATTGTATATACAATATTATAATTCTTAAAAAAAATGAAAACAACTGAAATGGTTTGTCTAGGCATGTACAACACATACAACTACGTTGTGCCACACATTCTCTTGCATTGTCAAGAATTCTGTAGTTTTGCTAGTTGTGTGATTTACAATAATAAGTATCATTTATTGAAGCATAAATAATTTCTAGAGGATTGAAATTAAAATGACCCAGGAAGAGTCCCCATTTCACAAAGCACAAAGATTAGATAGAACACAAATGAACTTATAATTTCAAAGTGATAGCATCATTTTCTATACAACTTACCCAATTATTTGTAGCATTTGCAACCATTCAAATGTGTGCTAAGGAAAACACTAAATGCTTGCTAAGGAAAACACTACATCCTTGGCAAGGAGAAAACCATACATTTGGATCATAAATATTTACAATTTGCTCATACAAAGAGCTGGATGCAAATTGTGCCTTGTTTGAAGTGGATTGTCTATTTGTTTCCACCCGATGATTGAGCACCAGTAAAGTAGTTGCAATCATGAGATAGATTGTCACAACCATTCTGCAGCTACCTTCCTGCTAACCATTTTATAAACTTGTGGGCATAACACTTCATGAGGGTATGTGCAGGATCATGATGGGCCAAAAGGTGGTGATATGATGGGTATGTGGCTGACGACTTTTTTACTACCCAAAATTGATGAAAAAAAAAGGATTTTTAAAGGAGATTCTTAGCTTTCCACCAATATAAATTATGCTTTATTTTTAATTTAATAAATAATTATTATTTATTTTCTATTTGAATTATGACTAAAGTCTTGATTGATAGGATGATTGAAAAATATCTATAGCTTTCAAACGGTATCACAATTTTTGAATCCAAAACATGTGTCACATTCTATGTTTCACATAATATAGGTTTAAAAAAAAAAAGAATTTCATGAAGTTTTGACCAAGTTAACGTGGTGAGACATACAAGTGTTTATATTTTTTAAAAGTTGTAATAAAAAATTTATAATTAATTATTTACTTGGAAAAAATTACAAAAAATATGCATCGCATCGGGACATGAGTCCTCTACTTATATCTAAAATATTATAAAAAAATATTATCATTTTATTGTGGTTAAGGTGGTTATATAGACACCTACTTCCTTTTTTTCCCTAAAATTTAAGTACTACTACATTGAAATTTCAAATTTTCACCAAATAGATTTAAAAAAAAACCTAGTAGTTTAAAAACTACATTCAATTTTCTATAGATTCTATTCTTATATATTTTTTAAATAATATAGATAACTTATTCAAATGTTTACATCAAGTTGCCTAAATCTAATTTTTCTAAAATTTTTGCCACTTAAGGGCCTATTTTTTCCATGATGATCCTACATATACCCATGATTGAAAATGTTCAATCCTAATCCATAATTTGCACCAATCTATGTTTCTCTTCATATAGGTGAACTCATTACTAACCAATCTCATATGCCACATTTGATGTCATTAACTCCAAGATGACCTATTCTTGGAACCACACTTTAACAAAGTTGCTAATCACTATGGCATCAACAAACCTCTCTAAAGCATTGCATAACTATTGGCGGCCTAATCTTCTTGTCAAGGTCATCCAATCTCTTCATGCCTTCTACAATGTGCTATATCAAAATGACTAGAAGGAAGCAAGGTATAAACATGTCTTTCCCTAGTCACTAATAGCCATGGGAATTTGTTTTCATGAAGCTTTTTTCAATCCATCTATTATCAAGCACAGTCATGATTGTCTCTTTGTGGTGGTTGCCACATTTCTAAAATGGATATCTTAATATTATGCTAGAAGACCATTTGAATGTACAATATTGCAAAAAGAAAAGAAACGATAATCGAATAGAGCGCTTAATCTACAAGTTACTCAGTTACTCATTTTGGAAAAAAAACTCGTGAGTACCTGACAAGTTTTTCATCAATGGAGGTCTTACAATATCCTTTAGTGGCTGTTAGTTAAAAAAATTTGACTTCATAGTGGAGCCAGAAGTCAAAATGTACAAATCATTGCAGAAAGAAAAGAAAAGATAATCGAATAAAGCAACCTATTTATGTTGATAATTTTTAAAAAAAGGTACTAATGAAAAGTTGATACAACTGCTTCATCCTCAGTTATAGTTTCTTTTGGATAACTTGACAGGGTAATCTTGCTATTACTTTTGTTGCAATCTCTCAAAATAGTGTTGTGGGGGAAACAAAATTGTAGAAGAAATTGAATTATAAGCATGAGAAATTAAAAGATTGTTTCAGAGTTCACAAAACAAAGCTTCATATTGTCATGTTATCAGATTTGATACCATCTAACAAAATAGATATGATTGAGAGAGCTTGATAATTTGATTGATAAGGAGGAGATTATTGTAGAAAAAGATAAGGCAATGCAAGCATTAATAAGACATTTAAAATATATTGACAATATTACAAAAGGAATTGAAGTCATGTAACAGAACTTGCTAGAGGTTATTATTATGAACAGAATGAGTGAAAGCTCAGATGTGGTGACTTGGGAATCTAACTGAACAAATATGGTGCTACCTCTCAACACCTACAACTATAGATTTCACAACCACTAGATTACAAGATAAATCATAAATATGAATTAGTAATATATGTTAAGATGTGATTTTATATACTGACCAGGATTATGAATTGAAAGCACAATTGAATCTTTCATACTATTATGGGTTCCAAGACTTGAACAAGATCAGTCACTGCTAAGTCTGGAGGATTTAGTCACCTCTAGAAATTCTTATTCCATAATGAAGACCATTGTTTTAGAGGTGTCAGTTTCTAGGTTGTGAAACTTTTGCTTGAATGTGAAGTGCTTGAGAATTTATCTAGCCTTGTAACCTTCTATTGGTGTCCTAATACATAGTATGGTTGATGAGATTGATTAAGTTTTATCTTTTTTGTTGCTTATATTTATCTTTGTGTTCATAGAGTAGTTACCTTACAAATGAAGTTCAATAGTTCCATTATTTCAGAGTTTTACTCAAATGTGGTCTTCCTGTGTAGGGCATTGGCTCCATATATTGGTTTTGGTATTTACTAGGAAATAGTAAAGCTTTAGATAAAGAGATCTAAAATAATTGTTCTTGATGTTCCTTTATTATTTAAGGAAAAAATGAACTATCTCACAAAGCCCATTATAGTGGTTTGGGTTGAACCTGAAACTCAACTTCAACGGTTTATGGCTAGGGATGGAATCTTTTAAGAACGGGCATTGAATCGAATAAATTCTCAGTTGCCATTGAATTTGAAATGAAAAAAAACTGATATTGTAATAGATAATTAGGTTCATTAGAAGCAACAAAAGATCAGATCCATGATATATCACTTAAGATTACTAGTCCATTAACATGGAAAGAATGTATACGATCAAGAAGAGGGGTGCTAACAATCACTAGTAAAATAGCCTTTATGATTTTATTATGGATCCGTAGATCATCCCTATTATTTTGATGAGTCTCAAGTGTTTGCTTTTGTTGTTGGAGGAGAAAAGGTATTTTGTAGGGTGTAACTCATAGTTCTAGTATATATTGTTGGTTTTTGAATGATAGAAATGGATGAAAAGGAAAATATTTATCAAAGTGCCAATGCAAATGATAGAATGTATTGGGGATTTTATGTTTTTCTATGGAGATTCATGTATGCAACTGCCCAAAGAAAATCAAAATTCCACCTAGGAAAAAAGCACACGTTTATGAGAGATTAGATAAAGAAAAAATTTATTCTGTACCCCTATATTCAAGAGGAAATATATGTCCAACTCCCATAAATATACTATGTACAGAGGATTGATAAACTATGATTTATATTTGTAATTTGCTTCATGAAAAAATCATTTTGTATAGAGATGCAACCTTCTCTCTTTCATTTGCTATTGCCCAAAATTCATTACTTTTCTCTTTCCATCAATCTATGGGGAGAAAGCCATAAATCTCTTCAATTTTAGCATCCATCCTTATCGACAAGGATATCAACTATTTCCTCAAGTTTGGATTCATCCAAATTCAGATTTATGAATTTTGACAAACCAAAGTGCTCCCACATGGATGAAAAATTTATGTGTAGTTTCCTACCTTGATATAGTCTTCCTATGGTACATTATTTCATGCATCTTGCTAAAAAAGTTTGAAGGACACATCAAGGTTTTCTTAGGGTAGAATGGAAAAACCAGGATAAAAGAAAAGATCAATTAAGGGGCTCAGGTGCCTTTGATACATCCATGTCTTTAGCACCTTACCCAAATATAGGTACCTTTTTCAAGAAAAACATGGTCCATCATGGTCAACTGGAGTAGGAGGCATGTCTGGCTGGGAATCCTACTACTCTAGTTACATCCGTAATCGGGTCTTGCACTCTAGTGCTCAATAGAGATATTGTTATCTGTCATGTTGTATTTTTCCAATTAATTATGATATACCAATATGTTTTCAAATCTATGATATGCCAAACTCTTAGAGTGTATACTAAAGCTAATGCAATATGTTCGGGATTTTCACAGTAAATTTAGTAGTTTGATCTCAATAAGGTGGTTATCAGCTCTAATTTGGAAACAGAAAGGAGATGAGCACTCTAGACATCCATTGAAATTACATCACTTTCATCTGAATTCTCTTATAGACCTATTTTATCATGTGCTCCATGGGGACGTGTCCCCTAGCTTTTTTGCCCGTTTCCCGTACTAGGTACGAAACGGGGACGCAGGGATGGCTAGGAAACGTCCCTTGGCAGTCCCCTTTTGGCCTCAAAGTTTCTGGTACTTACCGGTGATGTTTTCTCATTGGCAGGGGATGTAGGGTATGGCTAGGCATACCCGAAATGGCCTAGTCATCCCTTGTTCGTACCGGGTATGGCTAGCCATACCCTATAGCCTAGAAAAAAATCAGATGCATTTTCAAATAAAAATAAAGTTTTTTAAATTAAAAAAAAGGTATGGGGGGACCCACAAGGGATGCCCCATGCTTCTAAACCTAATTTGTGCCTTATATGTGGCCTAAAATGAGAAAATCAACTCATTTTTACTTCTTGTCTTGTGAAGTGAAGCATAGCAAAAGGAGAGTAGCTGAGTGAAGGAGAGAACAATAGTTTGAAGAGGATCTTAGGGCATCATTTCTAGCATATTAGAGGTATTTTTTTCATCTTTGTTTTGTATTTTCTTTTTTTTAAAATTTTTTGCAAGATTTTGTTAAGTTTTTCAACACATAGGAAGGGCATTTTGCCATTTGGCATTTAGTGTTTACTTCTCTTTTTTCTGAACTTGCAGCTCTTTGAAATAAAAAAATTCATAAAAATTTAGAAAACAACCATGAGTAGTAGCAGTGATAGTGAAAGTGAGGATATTGAAATCCAAATGCAAGAAAGAACTCAAACTCAAAGAACAAGAAATAGACATAGAGGTAGTGCAACTGCAAACATTGGGGGGTGTTCAGAGAGTGGGAGTGGAGTAAGGTCAGCAAGTTCAAACCCATTTGAATGTCCATCTGAAATCCTCAAAAAATGGGCAAAAGGCCCATTTAACCCCAAAAAACCTCTACTACAATTTGCAACAAAAGTTGATAAAGAGAAGAAAAAAAAATTGGGGGGGTAGTAGAGTATGGGAGTGTCATTTA
Source organism: Sequoia sempervirens (assembly GCA_007258455.2). Lineage (NCBI taxonomy): Eukaryota > Viridiplantae > Streptophyta > Pinopsida > Cupressales > Cupressaceae > Sequoia > Sequoia sempervirens. Next base: position 60,811 of record VDFB02301326.1, read on the forward strand.
CAGTGCCACAAATAATATAGGGGTAGCTATATGAGAGTTTATTGCCATCTTTTGTGGATTGGTGGTCAAGGGGTGAAAGGGTGTAGAAAAATAACCCAACAACAAAAAATTGAGGCAACTAGATTGCATATGGAGGGGAGGCACTAAGTAAAGGGGTTTTAGCTAAGAGTTTGCAGCCTAGTATGGGAATTCCTACACCATCAATAGATGTTGCTTCAACTTCTCACTCTCATGTGGGGGAGGATTCTACTAGAGGAAAGAAAAGGAGTATGAATGTTGCTGATATGTTTAATGTTATAGTAAGAGATAGGGCTGATTCCTCTATTGCCAAGTTTTTTTATGCTAATGCCATACCACTTCATGTCTCATGTTCACCATATTTTAAATAAATGTGCAAAGATATTTTAGTTGCTGGTCCCTCATATGTTCGACCTAGAGAAACTAAGTTATGCACCACCCTTCTTGATAAAGAGTACTCCAAGGTGAGTATTTTGATGGAGGATATGAGACAAACATGGTTGACAGATGGCTGCTCCATAATCATGGATGGGTGGACCAATATCAAACATCAGCCACTCATCAATCTTATTGTCACTAGTATAGTAGGCTCTTATTTTCTTAGAGTTGTAGATTGTTTGGGCAAAAGGAAGGATGCAACCTTCCAATTTCAGATTTTGAGAGATGCTATAGAGGAGGTTGGAGCCTCTAATGTTGTGCGGGTATGATTTAATTTGATTTTCTTTCTTTCTTATTTTTTATTTTGATTTTTTTATTAGTTATTTAAAATTTTGATATCTATATTCTATACTAATCTAGTAATCTCATATCAACTTGATGATATGCCATTGCCAGAAAGTGACCGATTCAGCCCGTGTGTGTAAATTAGCTGGATTGATGGTAGAGAGTGCTTATAAGCACATTTTTTGGACCCCTTGTTGTGTGCATGCATTGAAAAATACCTTGAAGGACATTGGGAAGATAGATTGGGTGAAGGCAGTGGTTGCAGAGGCTAGAGAGGTGCAAATGTTCATTTGCAACCATCAGACTTCACTTGCTTTGTTTAGAACATTTTCGATGAAGGAATTCCTCAAGCCCGTGGAGACTAGATATGCCAGCTACTTCATTTTATTGGAGAGGATGCTTGAGGTCAAAGAGGCTCTACAATTAATGATGGTCAATGTAGAGTGGGGTAGATGGCAAGAGTCAAGCATAGCGGAGGGAAAAAGGGTGAAACAAAAAATCCTTGATGATGACTGGTGGTCCACAATGAGGTAAGAAAATTGGCATTGCTGATTTTATTATTTATTTCAATTTGAATTATTAAATTTTATTATTGTTGATTTTCATTTTATTATTTAATATCTATAGGCTAGCAGCCTAGCTGATTTTAATTTTTATAACTTGTTTGCACTTACAGTTATGTATGCTCCTTCATCCAACCTATTGTGCAAGTGATTAGATATGCTGATACTGACTCTCCTAGCCTTGGATATATTTATGAGACCTTTGATAGTATGCTTGGATAGGTCAAGCAAGCAATTTATAGCAAGGACCCTTCTTTGGCATTTTATGAGGAGCATCTTAGGCCCATTATGACGCAACGGTGGGACATTATGAACACCCTGCTTCATATGGCAACATATGCTCTCAATCCGAAATGGTATGCACCAAGGCCTGGGAGAGTGGCTCCATCTCATGATGAAGAGGTGAAAGAAGGTTTCATGAGGGCCCTTACAAAAATGTATACTTCAGAGGAATGTACCATACTTCACACACAATGGCTTGCATTTGCCAGTCTTTGTGGTCCAACCTTCGGAAAACCAGAGGCGAGGATGGATAGAGCTACATTGGCTCAAACCGACCCTATTGGATGGTGGATGTGGCATGGGAAGGATGCACCAGAGTTGAGATTACTTGTTGTTCACCTTCTTTCATAGGTTGCCAATTCCTCTGCTGTAGAGAGGAATTGGTCCACATATAGCTTCATCCAATCAGTCAAGAGGAACTGCCTTACCTCTAGACGATCAGAGAAGTTGGTGGCAGTACACAGTGCTTTGCGCTTACAAGATCGTCAGTCTAGTGAGTATTGTCAGACTCCGGCCTTACGTTGGGATGTTAATCTCAAAGATGCTATGTAGATTGAGGAGGAGGATGCACATGAGGGATTGGTTGGTGTTCCATTGGTTGAGACAGATCCTTCTATTGACATGGACACTGACACTAACTTAGACTCGAGCTCTGATGGCGAGGGCGATGCTGATTTAGACCTACCTTTTGCTAATTAGGAACCATGGATAGCGATATATTTTCTTAGTTTTATGCTTATCATGTCATTTCATAGTTGAGACTTGGAGCCTTTGGGCATTTTGGTTATAATTATCAAACTTTTATATGATATGTATGCACATTTATAATGAAATCATTTGAACTTTGTTAATTTGTTTGTCAATTCTCATTTGAAATCTCAATTCAAGTCTAATGATATGTATTAAGCTTATACAATGTCTAGAATGAATGCTTTATCAATGTTATGCTATGAACTTTTGAAATTTCTCTATATTTTTAAAAATTTCCCTATTTTTTTGTCAGTCGTCCCCTGCCGTCCCCTAAAAAATGACCCAAAAGTACCCCCGTACTAGAAACTCATCCTGCCATACCGGGTACTCCCTATCCCCGAAACCCCGTGGAGCATAGCTTTTATCATGTTCCATTCAACTATCACCAATAGAGTACATCAAATTTAATATGAGATGAAAGAATAGACTTAGAGGACTTCGATATAACATTCAAAATATCACTAATAGATTTCTAGGATGCATTCTATTCTATAGGGAAGGGAAAAGAAAAAGAAAATTGTAACTACCAACATTTTTGTGTTGTAACTACCAACATTGTTTAGTTCCAAACCCTTTCATGAGTATCGATGATGGTTTTAGTGCCACACCCATCCTTAATAACTTTTATAAATAGCTTTGGAGGTTATAGTCTTCATGTACAATAACATGCAGATATTTCAAGTTTAATATTTTCATTACCCATCCCAGCCTACATACTTCCCCTCATTAGTCATATTTACATCAACAGTCGTATTTACATCAAGTCTAGTCTGTAATACTTTCTAGTAACATCACAAATTAAAGAAGCATAGAAGTTTATTTGTATGCAAAATAGATTTACTACATATTAGTAAGGATCATAAAAAAAAAACCTTTTCCTATCGTACAATTACTTGATCAGCACCAACTAATACTAATCTATTCCTCACACTTGTATTTTTTCACAGTCAAATCTCTAGCACTACTGGCCTATTAGGGAAGATAAATAAATATCTTAGCTCGATTTCAATTTGAGCTTTTCCTTATCCAAGTTTACAAAGTCATATTTAATTAACTTTTATCATGCAGATTGATCATTAGTCTCTATATTTTACAGAATAATAATGTTGTTTTCTCCTTATCAGATAACAAAGGAGGCTAACAAAAAGATAAGAATTATACTTTAACATCCTGACCTATGCATCAGTTATATTTTCTTGAGTAGACGACAGAGCTTTTGATGAAGAAGTTTGTCAAAACCTTCAAGATCTAAAGCCTGCAATGCAGCTAAAATGTTGCATATTTTAGTGGTTTCCTGATAGTCAAGAAAATGTTCTAACTGATCAATGCCTCAAATAAGCCACAATTATAAGTTGTGAATAAACTCTCTAAGGAAATCAAATAAAGATTAATCTAAGTTTAGATAATTCGAGAAAACAACATTGAAAACACACAAAAAAATATACCTTGGTGTATAAATATGAAATATTTTGTACTTTGTGGTGCAGACATTTGGCACTAACTACATCCAGCCCCTCATTTTCCAGCGCAAGGAGAATATCAGACAAGACAACTTGACATTTTAACGAGCTTGTTGCAACTTCAATACCTGAACCAATAGCCATAATTTTCACAGAAAGAAAAGACTATGATCCACTAATAAATGTAAAAACATTACAATTTTTCTCTTCACAATTAGATATGAAAAAAGTTCCCATGTCTTGTCGTCTCTTGTCAAGCTCATTTACATGTTCCTATAGATGCTTAATGTACTCAGCAGCTCCCTCGATTTGATCTGACAGTGATCGTCTTCCCTACACAACAAACTTCTTCTACTGTAAGATGACCTAAATATAACCCAAAGCGATCCACCAAATTTTCCCAACAAACAAAACAAGATATTTCCTTACCAAAATGTCTTCTTTTGGAAGTAAAGATCTCAATATGTAAACCCTTGTTTTCATGTCAATCCGCCTCTTCCTTTCAATAAACTTGTGTATCTGTTTGGGATTGACATTAGGATTATACTCCACGAAAATTATGCTGGCTACACTTGCAAAGTATAAAGAAGAAATAAATAAATCATCCTAATAAATATTGTGTTGTAATTATTAAAGTACAATTTGAAAAAAATGTAGAGGAAATATAAGTTCCTTAGCATGCCTCCATTTATGGAGTTGGAGGAGAAGAGGTGCTTGAATTCAAAAGGTACAGTGGTGTGTTCATTTGTATGTTTGATTGTAGGGAGGGTGTTGGAGATAACTACACATCCAACATCCACATGCTTGTGTGTTTTCATGAATTTGGAAAATCGATAGTTAAGTTATTGAAAAAGCTTTAGAAACTTTCAAGCAAATGCAATTGGCAGGTGTAAAACCTGATTCAACAACCTTTGCCTGCATCCTCCTTGCCTGTGCGAAAACGCGACCTTTGGATCAGGGTATGGAGATACATCAACACATAAAGGATAGAGGAATTTAATCAGATATTGTAATTGCGACTGTCCTGGTAGACATGAATGCAAAATGTGGAAATAGACAAGGCACATGAACTGTTTGACAGAATGCTTCAAAGCGATGTGCGCCCGTGAACTGCAATGATTGCAGGATATGCACAAAATGGATTTTTTGGAAAGGCTTTAGAAACTTTCAAGCAAATGCAATTGGCAGGTGTAAAACCATATTACACAGCCTTTGCCAACATCCTCCCTGCCTGTACAGTATTATATACAGATACAGTATTGACAATCTTGGGAAACACGACATCAAAATTCAAGTTTAGAAATTCATATAATGTATGAAATTCAATATTCAATGTAATGTGTTCACTGTCTTGAAAACAAGAAATTTCTACTTTCAATTGTTCAATGTTTCCATTACAACAGATTCATAGAAGGCCCAAAGGATACAAAATCATAAATTAAAGTGTAAAGACAAGATATATTTCGTATAACTAGATGGTCTCATTTGACATATGCATGATTTCACTTTACACTGCATGCAATCAAGCTTGTGTTCATTCCACACATGTATACTCATTTTATTATTGTTTGCTTTCCTACAGCGGAATGCAGTAATAGAATTGTTCATTGATGAAAGGGGTAACCACCATATGTTGCCATTCAATAGGTGTCATGGGTACATTTTCTTTCCATAGTTGTATGTGGTTGTTCAACAACTGTAACTTTTTTTTTTCATAGTTGCATGTGGTCACACATTTCCATTGATGAAAAGAGTAAGAAATGTATTTTGTCAGTACATTTTCAATCTACAGTTGTAAGCAAACAGTCAACAGTTTTACACTCTCATTCTATAGCTGTATGCAGCCATTATCTATGAAGGAACAAAAAGATGATCATTAGGAATCAAAAGAAAGCAATATGACAGCTCACCTTTTGACCCGCAAACCTTTTTTTAGCTCTCTAACATGCTCTTTGACTTCAGGCAATTCTAGTGCTTTTATGAACCTGTCTGAATCAATGCCAATAGGGAACTGCAATTATCACAAACAGACATGAAAAAAATTAGAAGAAATATCCAGGTGTTGGTTATAAAAAATTACTCAACTCAAAAGGGTGGACAACAAATTCAAAATTCAACCGCACAATACAAATAAACCAGAAAACACAAGTTAAATATTCAATAAGAGATAGTTGCATGGCAGATTGTAGTGGTTGAAGCAAAATAAGCATGTACAGTGAATACCGCAGCAACATGGGTAAGCTTCCCTTGATCCTCTACTCCTTCTGGGGTTCCTTCCAACCCAAGAATTCATGTGCATGCACTTACAAAATGTCTTGCAGAGTCATAAGTATGGAAACTGAAATGATAAAAAACATGGATTAGAACTTGAAAAACTGCATTGCAAAATGTGCCTATCCTTTAAACTCAAGAGTTAATATCTACTAAATTTTTCAAGATTCTAAGCTGTGATGTCCACATGTTTGTCTATTTACAATATATAAATTCTACAAGCTATTGCACTCATATAATTAGGAATTGCATTTAACAAATTTATATGACAATTATCAAGTAACTTGAGACCAATTTGATCAACAGGCATCAAAGAAGGTGTGGAAAACAGACTGCAACTTCTAACCAAAATGCCAAAAGTGAAAGAACGAACATGGAGTACTTGAATCCTGTTGTGACCTAATCTGATGAGCCAAGAAAGTTCGAGAGACATAATAATAGTAAGATTACCCTCTAAATAAACTGCCTAAATTCTAGTATTCTCAATGGTTATCACTTATCACAGAATTCAATATACTCGGGCACCTTGTTGAAAGCAACAATAATTCTATTTGAGGTGAGAGAATCTTTCCAAAATGTATTGTGTAGTTCCCAGCTGCCAAATGCATAGAATGAGCTTATCTTTCATTATCTAGCAAACAAGAAAAAATGCTAAGCCACTTGAAAACAATGAAATAACCATCTCAAAATATTGAGAGGAAGCCTAAATTTGTGCAGCGAAGTTCCAGAAATTTGATAATTTATTTATAATGGATTGTGGAAAACTATTGTGTTCTAGCCTCAGTCCTGTTATTTGTTATATGACCAGGCTTCATCATATGGAGATAAAATGAAAGATACAAATAATTTATTACAGTTTGCCCATGTATCACATCTTCACAACATTAAGTAAGATCCAAATTTACTACCAGCCTGTCAAATTCACTCAACACCTAAGGATTCTTCAATAAGAAATTTGAAAAACAGACACAAAGGGAACAAACTATGATCTGTACTGCAAAGGTTATCTGATTTTGGAACTCCATAGTTTCAAAATTATTTTAATACTCATCTCAAGGTGTCACATCTAGCTTTAGCAGTGAATTATTGCACAACAGAACTGACCAGGAAGCCAGAATGTTTTCCCAGGCACAAGAATCTTAATCTAACTCCTTCCACAACATCCATAATAATGAATACAGCAAATGCAACATGGTTCATAAACAAACCGAACTAAATCTGCAGCAAGAATAGATTTTAGCAGCTCCGAGCGTGATGGAAGGGTCCGGTGGATCTCTGAAGAAGGAAACAGAGTGTGCAAAAACCATCCCACTTTCACATTAACATCCCATTCTTTAAGAAACTTCGGAAGAAACATAAGATGGTAGTCATGACACCATACAAAATCTCCCTCCTTTTAATGTGAATATACAACATTACCAAACATCTCATTAGCCTTCTGATATGCATCTAACTTAGACTGGAAACTACGTGTGGGAGCAAGTCGATCCTCCCGAGGAATCCCAAGATAGTGGAAAAGTGGCCAAAGAATGTTGTTGCAACAGCCATTGTAGTATTGGTGAACTATCTCCTCATCAAGAAATACCGGTATTCACTCTGTAATCTTTTACTATGATGATTGTAACAGTTTTGCATGGTGATTGTTTTGGAGTTGTAAGTCGAAATGGCATGAAGATTGTTTCTGATTCTGTCTTGTAACTAATGCCCTCTTTTTTTAAATATAATAAATATCAATATTCTAGGAATTTTTATGTGTTCAAACTTGATAAATCACCTTCATTGTTACTATATTTTTTTGCTTTACTTCAAAGAAAAAGACTCCTAGTGAGCATAAATAACTCATGTCATATTGATACAAGGATTGCAAGTTTAATGTAAATTTTTTCTTTCTTTTCTATTTGTTTTGAATAGATATGAAATATAGATATCCATACAACTTGTATAAAATTTGTAATAATTTAGCTAAATGTAGGTACTCTACATAAATGGTATTATGCCTCACTTCCAAAGGAGGTGATAAATACATTTGTGACTCAGTAAATAATTCAACAATTATTATAATATAAGATTCTTGAATATTTCAAGATTTATAATGGGTGTTTTCTCTCATGGCACATAGCACAAAGATTCGTTATCCTAATTTCACAATAAAAGAAAATTGAAGCAAACAAATCTTATTTAAATCATTTAAATCTATACATGTTTCTTGAACTTCTAATAACTCAAAATTAAATAAATCTTGCTTAATTAATTTAACATATATACATTCCTTGATAAAATAAAATATTTTTTTAGACATATTCAATTAACAGGACCTTCGTTCACAGTATAACTGAACGAATTGGTTACAATACAACACTCATTGACAAGAGAATTCCTCAATTATCATACTAGCTTACAATAAGATGATTATGTTTGTTTATTATCCAACCCCAGTCAACTAGATATACTTACATACATGGTTAGCATATTCTTCTTCATTGAAAAAGGCCTCTAGAAATATTTTCATCTTGTACAAATAGTAAAGATCTGTGCTATAGCTAGTGGGTACTTCACCACCCTATCTAGGGAAAAAAACTACCCACCCTTGATTTAGGGAATTGCATAGAGACTAGGTGATCCCATACAAACCAATCCTAACAAAAAGATCAACACACATACATATGGGTCATTTTCCCAACACATCCATGTAATACCCATTATACTGATAATGTTTAAGTCTACACAAGAGAGTTTTAATTGAATTCTCAGCCAAGGGGGGGCTACAAAAACAATATCAAGGGGAATTCATTAGTGTAGTAGTTTATTCATAAAGAATAATAGTGATCTCTACACTGTGAACCATCACATACCCTCAAAATCCTTGCAACTCCACCAAAATTTTAGTTTGCCATCATCACATTGCATTCAATAATTCCTTTGGTACTCTTATTTGATTCCCCTTAAGAACGTCAACATTCTCAACCCCCTACATAAGAAGTGTTACTCCCCAAACTTAAGGAGGAAATATTTTTCTAAAGTGAAACACTCAAGACTCATAATTTAAGACCAAGAAACAAAAAAAAAAGACTCTTTAGCACAAAATTCCATAGTACAAAAATATCTCATATTAATTTATTTACCTTTTTCTTTGTGAGTAAGAATGCAGATTGCAGAATTTTGATTACAAAATTTTATACTAACAAATATCATTAGCATCAAAGTAACCCTTCATATGCATGGAAGGAAGGTACCTGGGGCTACCTCTTCAATGTTTTTGTTCTCACAGTGGGAAGGTCTAATTGTACATACAATCCTTCCTCTTCAAGTCTTGTTTTCCCTTGTTGATCCCCTTTTTAATTTTTATTTCTTTTATTTTAGCATAAACACTAACATGACAACTCAAAATAGAATGGTAACTCCAAAAATCAATAAACAAAAAGAAGATCAGAAGAAGGAAAAAGCTTGGGTATGAAGGTGTTTGTTTTCCCTAAATTTCCAACAGTAATATAGACCCATGCAAAACTAATAATTTTCATCATTTTTATAAGCAACAATTTAATGATTTTTTTCTTTAATTATTAAATTTTATATTTTAAATATTATACCTTATGGACTTAGAATTATTAATAAGGATTCATGATTTTTCTATCTTATAGATAATTTAAATCTATAATATCCATTTAATTGCTAGGACCTAATTGTGAAACCCACATTCTAGTGAAATACATGTGTTTTTTGTACAATTATTTTTTGTTACCATGAACATTGTATGTTGTATTATTACACTATAGACTTTTGATTTTAACATTATTTTGGTTTCATTATATATTTATGTCTTTCATGCATGGAATGAATTGTTCATAGTATGACAATGATATATGAAAGGTTAGTAATTAATGAGTGAAACACATTCCCTTGCTATTTTGAAGTATGGTTTAATTCTATGACTCAAATAATATGACACATTTCTTATGTTGTGAATTTATGACCTTGTACCCTAGAATTTTTTTGATACATTAAATCTAATATTATCATTAAAGTATATAATAGATATGTTTAGTATGGAATGCCATATGTAATTTAATATTATTTCAATCTCTTATTTCTTTAGTTATCAATTTTATTATGATGAATAAATAATTTAAATTAAGCATGCAGGATTTTTTGTGGCCTACAAAGTTGTGAGATGACATGATAACCTTAATGTGTATAACCATTTGAGCCAACCTAGTTAATTTGGAGAGACTAAGCTTTTTTTTGTGTATAAATGATGTTGTAATGTTAGAATTTTCTGTAATATTTCTTTGTAGTTGTGAAATATAATGTTATGTTGAGAAATTTATGTTTATTGGATGCTTGTGTGAGTTTAGTGGAAATAATATTGTCTCATTTGTAATGTATTTTAGTTGTAATGTAAATGTGAATGATTATTTAATGTTGTTATGTCAATGAGGTCAATAACTTAGATTTTAGGGTTGTGTTAGCATCATTATTGTCAATTTTTTTATTTTGGGGTTATGTTAGCATCCTTGTTATCAAATTTTTGATTTTGGGGTTGTGTTAGCATCCTTGTTGTCAAATTTCAGATTGGGTATTTTGGGGGATTTTAAAGGGTTAGAAAAAAAATATTTTTTATATTTTTATGGATTTTGGGACCCTAAGTTGGAAAATTTTAAGCCCCTATTTTAGAATTGGGTTGAAAGATGCGACCCTTCTTAAATTATCATTTTAAGGAATGACAAGTTGGAAGAACGAAAGCTTGGAAAAGTGACTTGTCACTTTTCAATCCCACTTTCAATTTTTTTTGTGAAATCAC
>VDFB02301327.1:0-23061 GCA_007258455.2 Sequoia sempervirens
TAGAACTCTTGCATTGTTCCTTGAGGTAGTTTAGGGTAGTTCAGCCCTTGGGAATCTCTTGAGAATAAAGAGACTCATGAGAAGCAATCCCCCCTTCTCTACATTTTGGTGAACTGGATGTGAACAACAATATTTTTCAAAAAAACTAGGAATTTATTTACCCCAACTTGAGGTGAGGGTCATAGAATTTTTATTTCCTGATTGTTTGGAATTCGGATACCAAAGGCATAGTATTTTAGGGATTGACACATGTTTCAACCCCAAATTCTGCTCCGAAGACCTCCAAAAATGCAAATTACTAGAACCTAGAAAATACCGAAAAAATAAAAAAAATTGGATTTTAAATTTTTCTTAGTTCTGTCACCCCTAGACTGCTCTAGATCAATCTACTTGTTTATTCTTTGTTTATTATATTTAGCATACTATTTTCAAAATGAATTAAATATCTTCTTTTATGAGTTTAGTATCTAATTATATTCAAAATGTTAATAATGTTCCATTTCATGCATGTGATAGTGACTTGGATTTTCCCATGTCACTTTGTATCTTGGATCCTTCTCATGAGATTCCTCTTGCTTTGAAGGATATCTTGTTGCAAGAAGATGAAATCATTGATACCTTTCTTAACATTACTCTACCTTCTCTTCATTCTAATGCACTCTCTTCTAGAGATGATGCATTAGTGAATGATGAATCTCTTCTCTATTCCAATGCACTCTCCTCGAGATGATGCATTAGTGAATGATGAACCTCCTTCCACATTTGATCCTTCTCGAATCGATGTTGAAAGTATCTCTTCAAATAACTATTCTACTATTTGTGATGATTCTGTAATGCACTCTATGTCTCTACTGCCCCTAAAAGGCCTAAGAGATCGACGATTTACCTAACTCTAACTAGTCCTTCTCCTAAGAGGATTTGTTCTATTAATGGTGTTCCATTTGATAGTGACTCTCTTGATCTTTCTATGGCTCCCTCTTATAGAGTGGTAGCCCATACTTATAATTCTAGAAATAATAAACAAAATGTTGATCAATCTATGACTAAAGCACCTAGTGATTATGATATTGTCAAGCAACTCTAAGTTACTCTAGCTAAGATCTCACTGTGGGACTTGCTTCAGTCTGCTCTATTTTATCAAGGTATGCTCTAGGAATCCTTGCAGAATATCCTCTTGCTTGCCTTTGATAGGCCAACAGGTGTTAATGTGTTGATAGCTCATATTCGTGCAAATTTGCCAAATATTACATTCTATCCATAGGAATTCCCGCCTTCAGAAGTATAGAAGAAAGTAGATCCTTTAATGATCATAATTAACATTAATAAAATTGGCATTAGATGCACTTCATTGATGCTGGTTTGGTGCTTAATGTATGTAGCATTGATCTATTGCCTAAGATTAATATTGATTCATATTCTCTTAATGCTTCTTCTGTTGAGATTCGTGGGTTTAATAATGTTGGTCGACAAAATTTAGGCATAATAGTATTGGATTTGAGGTTGGGACCCGTTACCATACCCACCCTTGTATATGTTATGTCAGAAAAGTTACCATATAACCTTCTTCTTGGTAGACCGCGGATTCATGCTATAGGTGCAGTCCCATCTACCTTGCATAAATCTATTAAGTTTATTTGCAATAATAAAGTAGACATAGTTAGGTCTAACCCTAAGTCTATGCACTTATGTGAAATGGTAGCTACTGGTTAGGTTTTAGTTATGCCTACTCTTATTCCTTAACTGTCTTCCAATGTGTTGATGTTTACTCCAGTAGTACCCATTGCAAAGGATACTCTTGAGATAGATGTCCCTGAAGAAAAACCTTTTGAAGCAAGAAATCTTAAGTTTGTGCCCTCTACTTCTCAAAGGAATGCATGTATTGGTGATGATTGGGGTTCTTTAGACCTTACAAAATCCTTTAGTGGAGAATATAAAGTCTCCCCAATCCACTTAGACCTTTCGATAACATCATCCAAACCCGCTATTGAAGATAATTATTATTCTACATCATGGGGTAATGTGAACAATAATTGTAATGTCCTTAATGCCAATCCTCCTCCTTCAGAGGAAGATGATTGTTCCTCTGTTAAAGAGGTTAATGTTGGTATTCATATCAAGAAGGTTGATAGTGATCCCGTAGAAGAGTGTGATCCCCCTTGCTGGAATAATGCTCTCTATGAAGATCCTCCTTCTCAATATTTGCGAACACATTATGACACTAGCTTTAAGCTTGCCTCTAAATATGGCTATGGGTGTAAAGGTTGTGGGTGTAATGAACAAGGCATTAAGGTCCCTATAGAATTTTTACCTCGTAAGCATAATTTGGGGCTTGGTTGCTCGAATGAATAGTCTAAACAAAAATCATGGTTGAATGTGGACACGATTTTCGCTCAACCTCATTCTTGTAGAATGATTCATCCACCCTTATCTGCTATCTTCATACTTTCTTCTTGTGAGTGTAAGTGTGGAATAAGTAATGAGTAAAATAACAAACAACACTTCTTAATAAGACATTACATCAAGAGAATCAACAATAATTAATCTAATTAACACAATCTAACACTTGAAAGCGTCATATTGTTCTCTATCTCCAAAGATTTATTAAGTCACTGGGCTCTCAGATTTTGTAAGGATTGTGACTATTAAAATGCCAATCTAGAGAATGAGATGTTGCTAAATGAAATAATCTAATCCTATATGATCATGTCTAAATGATAATGATGAAACTACTGTAATCTAAATTGACATGAAACTTGATAAAAAGAAGCTACAATGAACTATGATGCAACCATGATATTGATTCTAAAATGCTTATGATTGCTATTACTGAATGATAATGCTATTGCTAAGATGCTTGATTTCTCAATTGGAATTTCTGTAGAGTAAGTTTGCACAAAGTTGGGATGCTTTTCCTATAGATAGAGGCTGTATTTATAGATTCCCGACAACACATTTGTGAAGGGACAACAAAGCAAAGGTCTAGATTTGATCAAAAGAATTGAATAGTGAAGGATGAAGAAGCCTGAGTTGATTATGGGGATTGTTCCTCCCCACAAAAACACTCAGCCAGAAGATAGGAAGAATCAATGGAAGAAGATGAAGAAGTTCACTTGTAAATTTGTCTCCAATTTGTCTCCAAATTTGCTCATGAAGGTTGAGATGAATTAAATTAGACATAACATATCTAATTTGGTAGGTAAAATATGATGAGCTCTAGAAATATGTGCATAAATTTGAATATTTGGATTTTTTTCAAATTTAGGAAGAAATAACAATTATTAAAATAAAAAAAAATGTTTTTGATATTGTTTATTTAATAAAAGAGAGATAATGATAATTAAATAAAAACTATTGAAGTTTGATTATTTAATTAAGAGAATAATTAGAAGAATATAAATGTGAACTATATAAATAAATATTTCTATTTATTCAATAGTAGATGAATTTAAGTTTAATTAATCAAATAAATTGTATTTAATTAATTAGATTATCCATACCATTTTTTAGGTGTATACATTTTTCCCCTCTTTGAAGTGATGTGTTTACGTATTGCTTCAAACAAAATTTTGCTGCTACTACCAGTATTGACGAAAATAATTTTCGATATGCCCCAGATGTTGAATTTGCTGTGATGATGGATATATGCTCCCTTAGGAGATAAATTGATGAATTTTTGATTTTTTTTGGAATTTTTCAAAAATTTCAATGATTTTTTGATGATTTATGATAAAGATTTGATGATGAAATAATTTATCTCTCGATAAACAGTTTGAAAGATGCCACTGTGATGAATTTTGAATTAAGCCTCGAATAAATAAACTAAATAAATCCCATAAAAATCACCTTTAATCACTCTATTAAAAAGCTAAAAAGGGTGATTTAGAATTCGTTTGTGTAATTTGAGTTTGGAAATTTGAGAGAGAGTGATTTGGAGCTTTGTGGAGAAAAATGTCAATCCCCTCCCTCACTCACCATTTCGAGCGTGTGCATCGACACAACCACTCGACTGCCTACGGACCTCCGGTACGTAACCATGAACCTCCTCATTTTTTGCACATTTTATTTTGTTTTATACTTTTGAATTCTTTTAGCACATACATCGCCCGATGTAGCACATCTCTTAATGTTCTAGTGCATAGGTCAATTTTTGTAGTGCATACGTAGGATGAAATAATGCATACGTTATTTTAGTGCTTAGGATAGATTGTTTAGTGCATACATAGGTTAAAGTAGTGCATAGGCAATAATGGTGCATATGCCACCTGAAATGTCACATTAGTAGGGTAAAGTAGCGCATCTGATGATATATCGCATTTGTCACCTGAAGTGGCGCATGTATCTGCTGAAATGGCGCATCCAATCTTTTAGCGAATTGATCGCTTGTTTTAGTGCACTGAGGTGTTTTAATGGCACATTGAATGTTGTGGCACATAAAAACACTGTTTTAGCGCATCAAAGTCAGAATGGTGTAATTTGTCAAATTTTCCCTAATTTTGTCAATTCGATCGTGTCAGCTATTTTATTTGATATGATTGATGATCTCAATAAAGGAGATGATGTTCAACTTCATGATAGGTGAGGTTTGATGATTAATTGATGATAATTATCCTCATGATAGGCGAAAAATAATTATAGTTTGATTGATGAACCTCATGATAGGCGAGGTTGATTTGATTAATTGACCTCATGATAGGTGAGGTACAATTTTTAAGATTGATGATTGACCTCATGATAGGTGAGGTTCAATGATGCTTGCTCATGAGATTTGACCAAAATCTCACCAGAGCTGATTAGATTTGATAGGCAGATTGATGTTTAATGATTTAACAAAGAGTACTGACTTTGAATATTTCATGATGATAAGAGTCATTGACAAACTTGTAGATTCAAGAGCGGTTCCCTAGGATAATTGATTTGATACCCCAGCTAGCGCAGCCTGAGACAACAATCATTACGCGTTGTGGTTCGTCTTCTCTATTAGATATGCCCCAAATTAGGATTAATCGGGGTCTCCTAACAGCCCTAGCATAGAGGTGGCATTGTGAGCATAATACCTTCCACCTTCCTACTGGTAAGATGACAGTCACTCTTGAGGATGTTTAGAGGATTTTGAGGATACCCGTTGTTAGTGATATTGTAGTATATGATTCTTTAGAGCAAGGCAGGACTGATGCTCTATGCAGAGTGTTCTAGGATGATACTATTTATGGATACGAGATTCCATGGCATGATATGGTGGATGCCTATGCCACCTTGCCTTCGGTTCTTGCTAGTTTTATTGGAGGGTTCCTTTGTCCTGATCGCAGGTCAAAGGGACTTTCTGTTGTTTAGGGTCATGTGTTGGAGAGCATGATTATTCATGGTACGAGATATGCATGGGACATGTGTATGCTTGCTCATCTTTATCATTATTTGCATTCAGTTGTCTACCTTTGAGGTCACAGTTTGTCCACAGGTGTTACATTACTACAAGTGTGGGTGTGGGAGCATATAGCTGTTACGCGTCCAGTGATGGTGAGACAATGACCCGCCATGAGGCCATATGCACATATTTGCGCAGGTCAACTTACTCAACTTAGACTAGGTAAGTTGGGGCATTGGAGGAGAGTGTTGGATGATGTAGAGACTGCCACATGGCGGCCTTATCTAGATTGCAAGCACTAGGATGACGATGATATTTAGTTGCCATGTCTCTCTCTCTCTCAGTCGATGTTGTTGATTGGTCAAACTCATTAGGTTTTGGAGATATTTTTGTTCAGGAGGGTGCTTAGGCAGTATGGTATTGTATAGGGCATGCTCTAGGGTGTTTCCCATTATGGCCGTCATCAGATAGATTCTATAGATTGGGGACCTTGTCTTTCATATGATGCCACCGTTTAGGAGTTCCAGGGTCTACAACCTTTATTCTAGGAGATTCATCCTGATATTACCGAGGCACCTATTATAGCAGATTATACAGAGTATCTGGCTCTACATCCCTTTCCATAGATTACCATTCCTGATGAGCTAGTGCCATTACCTGGTGAGGAGGAGGTTGCTATTGAGATCAGTGGTGAGGAGGAGGGTAGTAACGATGATGAGGGGGATGGAGATGAGGAGGGAGATGATGATGGAGGAGGTGGTGGTGCCGGTGAATCAAGTGCAGGTGGGTCAGGTCTAGTCGTAGATGTGCAAGATTATATGGTGCTTTGTAAGAGGCGATCATTGATAGCTCCTACCGAGCAGCGTGTGCATATTGGGATACCTTCACAACATCAACAAAATTAGATTGTGAGTTTATAGGTGTAGGTGCAGAACTTACAGGGTCAATTGATACAAGCTCGTGGTTTATTAGTGTAGACACATACCTAGATGTAGACATAGGCCCAGTCTCATGCACAAACTCTCGCTTAGGTATAGTGACAGTTGGCAACTACTCAAGCATAGATTGCCTTATTGACAACTGAGATAGATGCAACCAAACAAGCTGTAGAGCAAGCACAGTTGATAGCCGAGAGGTTACAAAGATTGGCTGATGTTACATCTGTAGCAGATTATATGAGAGATGTTCTCCGTGTAGGTCAGGAGGTAGAGTATTACAAAGGGCAGTACCATGATGCAGTTCCCTTTGAGTAGAGAGTGAGTTATACCTAGTCTCAATTTGGTAGGAGCCAGTCTAGGACCATGAGTAGGGGTGTTACACAGCCTCTTCTGAGAGACCCGAGAGATCCTGGTACATTTGGTGGTGGAGGGACTAGTCCAGAGATGCCTGCACCATCCAGAGCTAGCAACACATAGCCATTTGATTGTAATTTTTGATGTATTTTGAGATATGATGTATACTCCGGTTTTTTGATTTACAACCATTTTTGATGTTACATCTCCTTACATTTTAGACATCACTGTATACTTGACATTTATGATTTTGAGATCTATATGATATGTGGCGAATTGATCGATTCATATGTGTTCTATATGGTTCTATGATGGATGCATTTAATGATCATGATGATATGCTATTATTTATGTTCTATCTATGATGTTAAAATTGTGATTATGTGAATAGTGATGATGTATAGATGCATGATGTATTTTGTTATTTACATGGATTGATAGATGTATGATGATGTGTATATTTAAATTACATGATAATGTAACCATATGCATAATTATGGATGTGATGTTTCAATGATATATGAAAATGATGTAAATGAGATACAATGCACTTTTATTTTTTTGGTATTTTAAATGCAGATATATGATATAAGAAATGGATGAATGAATGATGAATATAATGGTACTTTTAATGTATGTTTTATGATATGATGTATGGATGAATGAAAATGCAACTATATAGAGATTTATTTTTGATAGTTTTTCTCATGCAATTTTATGATGTGATGCACAAATGAAGAATTGACATGATTAATGCAAATTATATGATCAAATGTTTGAATGATTAAATGATATAATAATGTTCTCTAATGTATGCAATGGAAATGATTATGCAGCTACATGATAATGATGATGTTTTTGTTAATGTCAAGTATACTCAATTCATTTATGAGAAAAGATAACATCATTTTTGAATCCTTTACCAAATTTTGTAACAAATACTCTATAGATGTAAGACTAATATGAATGCAATCTAATTTTATCATGCAAATCTACATGCAAACATTGACACCTTAATAGTCCATTTATTTTGATTTTTATCATCATGGAGCTTTTCAAATGTTGAAAGTGATTACAAGCATAGATGATATAATTTAGACCATGATGACCTGATTACTACTTTCATGATTTTTGATATTGCAAGTGAACACAAGCATCTAGTTATAATTAAATTGAGATGACCTGAGCATTTCTTGTGTAAACAAACAAGAATTAATAATTATAGTGTGTGAATTCAGAATGTCATCAGTGATACTTTGTAGAGCACGTCTCACGACAATTTACATAATAAATAATTAATTCACAACAGTAGACAAAGAAAATATCATTCTTCTTCCTAGCTTCTCTAGTTCAATACATCATCAAGTTTGTCCAAAGAAATGATAACAAAGATCAAAGTACAAAAATTCAACCTCTGCTTAAAGTATTTCAATCATTATTCAGATTAGATCATCCATTTTGATTTGAAAAACCTAGTTTTATGCTTTTCGATGAGTGTTTTGATCATGTATGATTGATTGCCAAATGTTGTCTTGTCATTGTGTTTTGGTTTTGTTTGACGAGTTTGTTGTACTGATGTTTGTCTATTTGATTATGCTCAAAGTTTATTGCCCTGGTGAATTCAAGATTTTTCCCCCAAGCTAGGGTGAGACATGACCACATTGTAATGATATGATATTGGACAAAAATGATGGTGAAAGTGAATGACCATGACATGCCTCTAATAGATGGAACTATTGGTTTAAATCACAAGTAGCACCTGTTTCCAAGTTTTCACTACATGTTTTTATTGCACTTTTTTAGATTTTACAATTTTTTTTGTATTTTTTGTATTTTTTGATTTGATTTTTTTTTGTATTTTTGTATTTTCTATTTTTTTTGTATTTTTGTATTTTCTGATTTTTTTTGTATTTTTCTGTTATCTGATTTTTTTGTTTTCTATTTTTTTTTGTATTTTTTTGTTACCAACATGCCTATTTTCCAGGTTTTCATCAAGGCAACCATTTTTCCAGGACTTGAACCGTGCACTAGGTGATTCAGGTGTGGAACTTTCTAAGATGGATACTGTTGATAGGTTCATCGAATAGATCCCCTTCAGGTGTAGACAATTGATATGCCCCAGATCCATAGATTGATGTGACAACATAGGGACCTAGCTAGTTAGGTTCAAATTTTCCTTTCTTTTCCCTGTCTTGTTGATTTTTAGGGTTTTCCTTTAGGACCAAGTCACCAACCTGAAAGATTCTAGGCTTTACCCTATGATTGTAGCTTTTGGACATTCTCTATTGATATGCCTTTAGATGGTTCAAAACTCGTTGATGAAATTCATCCAACAATTCTAGTTCTTGAAGTTGAGAGACTCTATAATCCTCATCTGTAATAATACCCTTGAGTGATACATAGAGTGATGGTATTTCCACCTTAATAGGTAGGATGGCCTCTGATCCATATACCAAGGCATATGGTGTAGCTCCTGTAGGTGTTCTGATGCTAGTTTGGTATGCCCACAGAGTAGGGTTTAATTGACTATGCCAATCACGTCCAACATCATTGACCATTTTCTTTAGAATTTTCAGAATTGTTTTGTTGGAGGCCTCTGCTTGGCCATTTCCTTGAGGATAGTACAATGTTGAAAAATGATGTTGGATATGAAACCTTTCACACAATCCCTGGACATCCTAGTTCTTAAAAGGTCTACCATTGTCTATTACAATGGACTGAGGTATGCCATACCGACAGATGAGGTAATTCAGAATGAAAGAAGAAATCCACTTTCGAGTGATTGTTGTTAAGGGAACCGCTTCTATCCACTTTGTAAAGTATTCTGTTGCTGTGATTATGGATTTGTGTCCATTGGATGAAGATGGATTAATTTTTCCTACTAGGTCTAGTCCCCATTGACAAAAGGGCCATGTTGAAGTGAACGAATGTAATTCTTGTGCCGGTGCATGGATTAGATTACCATGGATCTGATATTTCTGGCATTTCTTAACAAACTGATAAGACTCCTCCATATTTGGCCAGTAATACCCCAAATGAAGGAGTTTCTTTGCTAGAGTTAGTCTACTTGAATGAGTTCCACAAATACCTTCATGAACCTCATGTAAGGCCGTCTCAGATTCATTATGTTCTAGACACTGGAGAAGAGTACCATCTAGACCTCAATGGTAAAGTATGTTAGCAATTAAGGTATGTCATGCAGTTTGGAAAATGAAATTGTGTTTTTGGTTTCGAGAAAGATCGAGAGGGAGGGTATTCTCTTTTAGGTAAGCATAGGTCTTTCCATAGATTGGGGATTCAACATCAACTATCTAGTATATGGTTTGAGATTTTGGATTTTCATATGCAGGATTAGACACTTGTTCTACCATAAACTCATAATGACTCAGCTTTTCTGGAATCTACAATAGAGAAGCAATTGTTGCCATTGCATTAGCAACCTTATTTTCTACCCTTGGAATCTGTTCAAATTTGATCTCCAGAAAGTAATTTTTGAGATCATCCACCATGTTCTTATATGACATCAACTTCTCATCTTTGGTTTGATATTCATCATTTACTTGATAAATGATTAGTTGTGAATCTCCATATATTTGTAGCTCTGTGATCGTCCACTCAACTACTGCCTTGATCCCAATGATTAATGCCTCATATTTTGCCACATTATTTGTATATGGAAACATGAGTCTATATGACTTTGGGATGGTATATCCTTGAGGTTTAACAAATAGAATTCTTGCACCTGATCCATGTTGTGTGAATTACCCATGAAAATAAATTAACTATGGTTGTGTGGTCATAGTAAGAATGTCTACATCAGGAAACTCAATGTTCATTGGACAATCATATGATAATGGAGCTTTGGCTAACTGATATGCTATTACCTGACCCTTGATGGATCTTTGATCTACATACTGAATGTCAAATTCACTTAAGATCATGACCCACTTGGCCAGTCTGCTTGGGAGGGCAGCTTTGCTGAGTAGATATTTTAATGGATCAATCTTTGCTATGAGTTTAACCATGTGGGTTAACATGTAATACCGCAACTACTGGGTAGAAAATACCATTTCCAAACAAGATTTCTCGATGAAGGTGTAATTTATCTCATAACCATTCAGAGTCCTGCTGATATAATAGATAGCCTATTCTTTTCCTACAAGATCTTCTTGTGCTAATAAAGCCCCCAAAGAAATCTCTGTTGTTGCAATGTATAGTAATAAAGATCTATCTTTTGTAGGTGGCATGAGTATGGGTGGTGACAATAGGTATTTTTTTATTTGATTGAAAGTTGTTTCACACCCTTGATCCCATTTGAACAAGATATTCTTATGTAGCAAGTGATTAAATGGATGAATTTTGTATGCTAATTGGGAGATAAATCTCCTAATTGATTGTAGCCTGCCTTGTAGAGATCTTAGTTGAATGATATTCTTTGGTGGTGGAATTTCCATTATAGCCTTGACCTTAGCAGGATCCATTCGATACCCTTTTCTGACACTATGTATCCTAGGAGCTTTGCTGATGTAACCCCAAACACACATTTCTTAGGATTTAATCTAACATTGAATTTCTCCAGCCTGGTAAAGATTTTTCCCAGGATCTCCAGATGTCCTTCTCTAGTATATGAATTTGCTAATGTCATCTATGTAATCCTCCATAAAGGTATGCATCATGTCATGGAAGATGGTGGTCATTGCTCGCTGATATGTGGCCCCTACATTTTTCAACCCAAAGGGCATGAAATTCCAACAGAATGTACCCCACGGACATGTGAATGCTATCTTTTCCTGATCTTTAGGTAATATCTTGATTTGGTTGTACCTTGATAAGCCATCCATTAGTGATAACATGGTGTGTCCAACTGTTAAGTCTACAATAATATCAATGTTTGGTAAATGAAAATCATCCTTTGGGAATGCCTTGTTCAGATATCTTAAATCAATACATATTCTGATATTGTTATATGGTTTAGAGACAAGTACAATATTATAAATCCATTCAACATTATTGATAGACCTAATGAATCCTGCATCTAACAAATTTTTTAGCTCGACCTTTACCATCAAGGCGATATGCAGATGCATTTTCCTTAGTTTTTGTTTTACAGGTTTTATCCCAAATGGTAGAGATAAATGATGCATTAGAAGATATGGATCTAAACCTAGCATATCGGAGTAAGACCAAGCAAAGTTAATGTGTCTTTCTTCAAAGCATTTGGTGAATTCTAGCTTTTCTTGTTCAGTGATAGATGCTGCTAGATGTAGAGTCTTTGCTTTTTCTGTTGTGCCAATATTGATAGACTGTGTAGGCTCCACCAACACTGATGATCTTTCATGTTAGTGCTCTAAAAGGGTGTCAAATCTCCCATATTTCAGTGCCTCAAAGAGGTTTTCACTGTTAGATGCATTCTTTATTTTTACTTTTTTGAGATCTAATGCTGCCATGAAATGGTTTTCACCATTAGATCCGTTATTCCTGTTTTCAATTTTGCAAATGGAAGATTTGACACCCTCCTTATTCAAAGTATCATTACAAGATTTATGAGTAGAAATTGTGTCAGGTGTGTCACGACAAAGGAAATTAATGATAGCATCATCATTTGCAAAGATAGGTATATCGATAGGTTTAGTTGGTTCCCAGTTGATAAGTTTAGAATGTATGTCAGTGGTGATGTCAAGGTCTATGATATTACTCTCCTCCAAGTCATCTATTTCACTCGATATCTGTTCATCCTCACTTGATTCATTGATATTTTGTGATCCAAATAAAAAGGGTCTAGTCCCTGAACTTTGTCCTTCCTCACGTGTAGGTGCATACTCTTCTATAACATCAACTTGTATGTCTTTGTATGATATTTCTGATAAAGAATCCCACTCATACTCATTAGAATCTGTTTCAGAGCTATCTCGCATTTGAAGGATCCTTTCAACAACTTCATGAGTGGTTTCCTCTTTTGTTTCTCCTGTATAACCCAGTCTTGTTTTGTCCTTTGGCTGAAGTGTGAGAGGTTGGATGGGTTCTACAATGCCTTCTTTTCTTTTACCAATATGTCCTTGTCCTTCATACCCCATTTTCTCCAATATTGTTTTTCCCTTGCCATATTGATCTATCTTTATGCTAATATTTCTGATGTAGAGGCTTCCTCATCTTTGTAGAGCCAATTGAGGATGGCCTTATCTTCATATTCATCTTCTAAAGTACTTGCCTTCACAAATCTATTATCAAAAACTATGGTAGGCTATGATGATTGTCGTGTTATTATTGATGGTTTTCCATATGATCTTGGAGATGGTAGTAGCTATGAAAGACATAGAGATTGGCCAATGGAATATTCTCCCATGCCTTTGTCCATTAACTAGATATTTTCTTGAAATTGTTGTGATAGAGAATTCAGGTGACCCTCATTGTTTGATAAAGTGGAATCAACAATTATTGTATCTTTTGATTGGTCCTTTTTCTCAACCCACTTGGATACAATGTTTAATTTATTTTCACTGTTGGATGAACTAGAAGTGCTTGTCTCCCTATTATGGGGCACAAAATTGTCTTGTGCCATTTTAACCGTGTTACAATATTGGGGATTGTTGTAATCAACTGAAATAGTGACTTGTCCATTAACAAGAAAATTTAAACACTAATGATAAGTTGAGGGTACTGCTTGCATTTTGTGAATCCATGGACGTTTGTTGTGCAATTTTTGCACACATGCCCCGCTAAAAGCAGGGACCCTCTTTTGCTTTCGATTTTGTGTTTCTAGCCCTCTGATTTTGGGTTTACATTGCCTTGGCATGAGCTAAAATGTTTATCTTGCTTGCTTAGGTGTTTTCCCTAAGTTGCATATTGAAAATCTTAAGTTTTGGGCTAGGTTCAGGTTTTTGCTCTGTTTCAGGATTTTCTGCCCCATCCAGATTTTCCTAGATTTCACTCGAAGTCTGGCTTGGTCTACTTTACACTGCTATTCAGGAATTTCTAGTCTTCGCGAAATTTCGCTTGGGTTAGATTTTTCTAAAGTTTGGCCTTGCTGTTGGATTTCCAAAATTTAATTGATTTTTGGGGCTTTATGCCATTATGCTTTTTCATTTGCGTTCTCTTGAGTTGGGATATTTGATCCTGGGTGCTTGGCTTTCTTTGGTATGCTAAATTTGTGAATTGTTGAATCTGGTTGTGATTCCCTCGGCGTGATCATCATTTATGCTTGCTCAGGCACTCAAGATTGTTATTTATTTTTGCTGGAGTCGACTGGCATTTTATTCATGGTATGTGATATTGCTTTATTTATGGTTTCCCAAGTAAGTTCTAAGCTTGTTCATTCATTTTCATCATGAGGTGCTTGCTTGTGGGCTGTAAATAACTTTAGTGAGATCTCAATAGTTGAGTTATCTATGTCCAAGCTTGCTCTGTGCGTTAATGGTCAAAATTTAGGGTTTCATGCCTAGGGCATCACTGTTTCGTCTTAACTTGCTTTCAAACGAGCCTAGAACTCAAGGAAGATCTGTAGGAGGTTCAAGTTAAACTGGTTTCGTGCCCAGGGTCCTAAAATTTGTGATTATTCGATCAATTTGAGTGAGATCATTGGAGATTGCCGATATTTGAGTTTTCCTTCAGCTTTGGGATTTTCTTGTGCTAGCGAATTTTCCCAACTTTCTATTTTCTTCCAATTTTCCCAAATTTCATAGTTTTCTTGAGTTTTACTTGCTTCGTGGATTTCCGCTCCCTCCGGATTTTCCCGAAAGTCCTTTGTTCCTTTTTTTTTCAAAAATTTACAGACCATCACTTCGTTCGCAAAAATCTGTCTCATGCAGATTTCCCCAAAATTTGGTGGAAAATGAAGGATTATGAGATGGCATGACTTGTTAACGAATGACTATGCATTTTATGATTAATCTGAACTATTTTGAGATCTTTCATGCTATTTCTTAATTAATGATGCTGATTGAGTGACTTTTGGATGCTTATTGTGTTTATTCCATTGGAATCCGCCTGGCTTGGATTTCCCTAGATTTCCCTTCTGGCCTGGATTCCGCGGAGGGGTGAAAATCCCAAACTATGTGAAATTGTGCTTTAGCGATATTTATGGGTTGATTTCGATCTTTGCTCAGATTTATTTGAATGATGAACATATTATTGGTGATGGGATAATTTTAATCTTCATGTTATAGTGGGTATTATTAATGGTGGTTTTTACTGAGTGTAGGCTGGATTTAACTGGGTCGTCAAGGAAGTTCTAGAGATGAAATTAAATCTATTGAAGGATGGTTTAAAGTATTTATTCATTCACCTCTTGGATGACTTGGATGGAATCTTCTTGAAGGTGCAAGATCAAATAGATAAAGATAGAAGGAAGCAGTTAATATAGGGCTACACTGAAATTTGTGTTTCCCTATTATTTTCCTTCTCCTTCACATGCATTGGTTCGAATTATATTGGAGATCCCAGGCTGACTTGGATTGAGTTCATGCATTTAATGCAATTTTATCTTATTTTGAATTCTCCTTGGCTGACCTATTTTGTGGCCATTTATTATTGTAAACATTAATTGGGCTGACTTTTTTGTGGCTATTTTATGATTGTAAACCCTAGCTAGGCCAAAATGCTTTGGGGGTTCTCTATATATTTGGCATTCCACCTCATTTGTAAGATATATAGAAGACATAGATACACAAATAGAGATAGTTTTGATACAAGAGGGAATTAGGCAGTAGGGCAGAGTTAGAAGTTAGTTGATTTTGAGCAAGTGCTGTAACATAACATTGGAATTGTTGCTGAAATTTGGTGATTCAATACAATTGAAGACATTGTGATTTTCTAGTGATCTCTTTTGTGTTGAATTATATTGCATGGTTCTTGTGATTCTATCTTTTAAATTTCTCAAAAGGTTTTTTAGACCTTCTGAGGCAAGTGCCGCGACCCTATAAAGCTACCCGGTCTTTGGCGAGTAAACTTTTAGCGTGGCCGGCCCGGCAGGCAGCGACCGCATCCCTGTGATACCGCCGGGACCGGGGAGACTGGGAAACTTCGTGACCCGGCCCGAGGCATAGCGGAATTACTTAGCCAAGCGGGCTGGGGCCCGGAGCAATTTCTCAAGGTTATTAGATGTATGTTAGATTTAGATTTAGATTTGATTCAATGGTGTTTATGATTTGATGCTTGAAGTGTTGCAGCAATTCCTGCTCCATACTTTTTGCAATTGGCTGATTGTTAGTTGCTTTGCAAAGTTAGTCTGGACCTTTATATTCATTGTGCTTAGTTCAATTATGAAGTTTATCCATCTCAATTGAAATTGGGTTGTCTTGGATGAATGTTCATGATCTGAAAATATTAATACCTTAGAAGATTGCATTGTTTCTGTGAGATTGCAGGTTCATCTGGGTTAAGTAGGAATTAGTTTATGAGGGATTGGTCCATTTCAAGTATTTCATCATTTGCATTGTTAATATTAGGAGTAGTTTTAATTTAGGAATCTCTCTGAAACCCTAATATTTTGTTATTTCTTTATTATCTGGGTTAGATTTAGGATTGAAGTATCATCATATTGCTAGATCTAATAAGTTAAAGATTCAGTATTTGCTTGTAGCAAGGTCCCATTGTGATTACCAACATTTTCACATTTATCACTAAGTTGTTTATGCATTGTCAAGACCTGACATTAAAGACCTTGGGGGTATCTCTTGAGGCTTGCTGATAGAGATTTACGTTTCAAGAGAGATAGGATTTCATATTCTGTCTGAGTTGCTGTGTAGAAAACATCAACACGTCCCAAGAGTATATTATATGTCAACTCTTTTTCTAGCACTTGGAAAACTATATTCTTCACAATTGGTCCTACTTGAATAGGTAACACGATCAATCCTTTGGAGGATCTCTCTTCTTCATCATAGGATTTTATTGTGATTTTCCTTCTGGCATCAATAACATTATCATAATAACCTAGTGCATGAATTAGTTTTAAAGTGCAAATGTTTAAACCAACTCCACCATCTATTAGGACACGTTTAACACAATGTTTATGGATTAAGACTTCTATATGAAGGGATGCATTGTGTGGATGATTAAATGATACATCATCTTGTTCGGAGAATGATAGACAATGAGGCATGGTTAAATGTCCCACCATAGCTTGAAATTGACAGACATCCAGATTGTTGGGTACCATGGTGGCCACAAGAGCTTGTTCCAAAACCTCCTTATGGGATGGTGAGATTTTAAGGAGTTCTAATATTGATATCTGTGCTGGTATTTTCTATAGTTGATTGACTATGCTATATTGATTTGAAAGGGGAGTAGTGGTTTTAGATGTAACTCCTTTCAATATTACTTTGGATTGCCCCCTTGTTGTCACATTGACCAGTTGGCAGTCTTGCTTTTCCTTGATTTTTATGACATTGATTTGATTGTTGGATGTGTCTATGTTCGAGATCATGTTTAGTGATATGATGTCATCAGTTTGATTATCAGTGACGTTATTTTTCTCAACCTCATAAATACAATGAATATTGCTATCATAAATGTAGTTTATATTTTTACCTTTACTATTTGTAGATGAAGATTCTCCATTTTCATAATTTGGTAAAGGATTTGTAAATGCACTGTAATCATTGTTCGTTTGATGTCCTTCTATGAATACTTTCTTGCTATCAATTAAATCTTGTACTAAATGTTTCAACTGCATACAATCATTCATTTTATGTCCTTTATTTTTATCAAAGTTACAATAGTCGACATCATTCCACCAAGATGGTTTTACTTTTGGTTCCCAATTTATTGCTTCAGGTAAGGTGATAAGTCCATTTGCAATAAGTTCTCTCATTGCTGATTCTAGTGTTTGTCCCAATGGTGTGAATCTTCGTCGATTTGATGGTATTTGATATGATTGTGGTTTAGATTCTCCATTGTTCAGATTGTTGTTTTGATTGACACTTTGATTGATGCTTTGGTCATTATTTTGATTGGTCTTTGCAGTAGTTGCCGTCAAATTAAATACTGGTTTCACATTTTGTGTGTCATTTGTAGCATCATTTTTTCCAGTATTTCTATTATTTTTCCAAAACTTAGGTTTATCATTGTTGCCATAGTGATTTAAGGAATTTGTATTGTTTGATCCTTCATTGTAATGTTTTATCACCCCTCTTTTGATCAAGGCTTCTTCGATCATGAGCCCATTTTCAATCGCTTTCTCAAATGTAGGTGGAAATTGTAGTTCAAGCCTATAGCTCATGTGATTAGTTAAATTGTCAATGAATAGTTCCATATTTTCTTCTTTAGGTATAGAACAAGGATATCTAGGAAACAACCTTCACCATCATTGTAGAAATGAGAGGAATGTTTCACCCTTCTTTTGTTTCATGTTGTAAAGGTATTTTATTGTTACCTCATGTTGAATATTAAAGGAAAATTATGAGATAAACCTGTTGACTAGTTCTTCAAAAGTTCAAATCCTTGGTTGTAGTTTAGAAAAACATTCCATACATTGACCTCCTAAGCTCCTTGGAAATAATCTCATTAGATAAGTGTTTTCTTATGCAAATTCTAAACGCATGGTTCTGAATTCCCTCACTTGGTCAATTGGATCTGTTTTACCCTTGTACTTGTCATATTTTGGTAGTTCACAATGTCTAGGAAATGGTATCATGTCCACACTTGGATCAAAAGGATAAGGAAAAATGTCTTGTAATGAGTGCCTTTTCGTAGTTCCCTTTTGCATATCTTGAAGTTGTTGTTGCAAGTTTTGCATTTGATGTGTTAGTGCTACCACTTCATCTGGGTTTTGTGGTTCAATTTCAGTTCTCACAGGTGTTTCTTTTAATCAATTGATATCAAAATATTTTGGAAGTTTTGCACCTAGTTCAACTAGCATCAAAAGGTATTTTTCCATATCTTATTTTAAGACTTTTTCCATAAATATATGGAAATTGGGATCTTGTTGTGCAGTTTGGTTGTCTTCTCGGGTTATTTCATTTGCATCATTTTGGTGGAATCTGTGAAAAGGATTTTCTTTAGCCATGGTATTTGGTGTTTCAATTTCCTTTTCTCTAAGTTTCTGTCTTTGTAACCTCATCAAAATTGGCATACAAGTGTTTGTTATTCTCACTAAACTTTGATCTTCTTGGATGAGTGTCAAGGATATTAACTTAAGTCGAATAGAATGATAAATTCTATTGATAAGACTAAGCTAAAAATCTAATTATTATGTTTTGTTTCATGATTGCAGGATGACAAAATACGAATAAAGAAACTTAATGTAATAATCTAGAATTTTGTGTTTGATGATTTAGACACTTTATGGTTGTAAGATCTTGGTTTAATTTGATAAAGTTTGGCTTGCAAAATCCTATTTTTCCAAGTTTAAGACATTGTTTGGATTGAGAAAATGTTTTTGTTCTGACAAAGATTCAAGTTTTGATGTCAAAAGTTTGATAGGGGTTTCAAATAGCTCTCTATTTTCTTATTCCGTGGATGCGCTATTACAGAGGGAAGATGCGCTAAAAAAAACTGTGTATGTGCTAAAAGATATGGTGAATGCACTGTCAAACAAGGTATATGCGCTAAAACAAACTATGGATGTGCCAAGATTCTGGTAAATTATGAAACTAGTAAATTTTGGTGATAGACTGCAGATGCGCTGTAGGATTAGTCAGATGCACTGAAACAGTGGTTGAATGTGCTATTTGGACAAAAAATGTGGTAAAATACTAATTGTATGTGCTAAAACAGACTGTGTATGTGCTATTTTGGGACTGTTTATAATGTTGTTCATTTTTTATAATTTTTTTCTTAGTAAAAGGTTTGATTTTCTGGTGTAATTTCTGAATCATGGATATTTTGACAGGGTATCTTGCTATAACAATTTATTTTGCTTAATGTTTCCAAGTTTTTCTCTATTGTAGCAATTGATTTGGGTTGTTGGAATATTGTATTGCTGGTTGTGGGATGAAAGAATGACGAATGGGTTGACTATGATTATGCTTTTGTGAAAGAGCTCTTCATTGGAAATCATCTTGTGAATATAAAGGCTCTAAAGTAAAATCATCAGTATGTCCTCTAGAAAAGTCATGATATCTATGGATGAAAGTTCGATGTTCAAGCAAGATTTTCGTACTTTGATATGAGAAGCATCTCCTTTCAAAATTTTTTTTGTAGCTAAGTTGCTTCTTTGGTTTCTTGACTCTTTTTGCAAGGGATTTCTTGATAAATGTTGTTGATTTCCAATCTCTTAACATAAATTTCACAGGTTGATTTTTCAAACTCTTTGTGTTTTTCTAGATGATCTTATCTAAATTAATGTTTTGAAAACACGAGCAATTGTAAAACAATTTTTTTTAAGTCCTAGAATCTAAACAATAAGTGTATGTTCAAGAATCAAACATGATCCTCTTTGATTTCCACTGGTATTTGACAAAGAATACGCTTCAAGTAGACTCACTCTTAAGGTCAAAAGGTCATCATAATAAACACAACCCACATCTTAAAATTGCGTTGACTCACACAACTGTGTCACCCCGTAGAGGGTGCCTATGTTTTTGTCTTTTCTAGGCGTGTACTCAAAGTTAGATTTCTTCATCCCTTGAGCAAACTGTCCTTGGAAATTATATGGTGAGTGTCTTGGGGGAAGATTCTTCCCTCCCCTTGAACCGTGAGTATTATGATTTTAGATACTCACACAGTTGGATTCTACACTAAGGTTCATAGATAGGGTATTCGTTCAAAGGGGAAAATGATAAACTCCCTCAAGAGACCTCCCAATGTTTAGAACTATTGGTTGTTTTTACAATGAACCAATCAGGTCTCAACAGGTACCTATGAGCTTGCCGGGCTCAATTCTTGAATATCTGCTAGACAAGTGGCCAAAAAAGAGATATGGCACCAATAGCTTTATCTCCTGCACTTCAGGCTTTGCAAAAATTGGGAGGGTAATCCCACAATGTATATTATACTATTCTTTTAGACAATTCACGTGTACATTATATATTTAAGCAGATATACTCTCATCCATGGCTAAAAGCTGAAATTCTTCAAGAAGTTGGCAGTTCCTTGAACAAACTACATTCCTTAAGCCAAGAATATTAAAACAACACAAACCAAAAATTCAAGATAAATCAATGATTATTTAGAAATTTATTCTCAAGTCAGGTTACTGGAGCCATAAGAAAGGTTTAAACAAGTTAAGATCAGTGCCATTATCTATGGGCTAGGAGTCTGAGAAAATTGAAATACAAGGTTTATTTAATTCTGAAAACTCATGATCTTAGTGACATTACCTTGCAATTCAAAAATCTATGACCAAAATCTATAGACTACTTATCAGATCCAACAACCTTACACACGAATTCATGATTTGATTCAAGCATTTAACTCATTCCATGAAAGGGAGCTAAAACCAAAACATATATCAAAGCATAATCGATGAAAATTAATGAAATGATCTATGATCAGGATTTTCATTAATAATTCGAATACAAAACCAACATGGAGAGACTATAGACTCGAAAAAACTCCATTATCGTAGAAACCATACATTTAACAAAACTTGCTACCTAGACTTAAATCATTAGATAAGGACTCATTATGTTCACTCTGTATTATCAATTTTCACAATTCAGCTCCATAATTCAATAAAAGACCCGCACAAATGGCCCTGAATTCCCTTTTATAGAATAAGGGAGCAAAAACAAGCTTCAGGCCAAGTGTACACATGTCACATTATAATTGGACTACTATAAGAAACATTCCCTAATTCAATTACATTTACATTTATCAAAGTGGAGGGAATTCATATGAGACAAAGATCATTTACATTCATTGTAACGAGCAAATTTTCCTTCCAAAAAGCACATGTCAAAAAGGATAAACTTCTTCATAGCAGCACATTGATTTCATCGAACAAGATGAGAAATGACATTGATAAAAAAGTGAGCTAGCATCTTAGTCAGCATTCCGTATCACCAACAACTGACATTTTCCTCTCAAACATATGTTTTATACACTGTAACTTCTAAGGACAGACCTATACAATACTTGACCCAGTATATGTTTCACATCCCTATTCACAAACAAAATTTTCCAACATACACTCTTCCCCATTCTTCATATTCTTCCTTAAACGGCCAATCAAAGTCAATAATTTTATCCAAGGTCTTCCTATATGAGGAGTACTTGGTTACTACTGCATTGGATTCTCTGTTAAAATCCTCCAAGAAACTAACAAGAAATGTTAACCTCTCCAAAGTGTCATTAAAGACATCAATATCAACTTCCTTGCAAATTTTATCCACTTGGGAATCAATAACCTCATCCAGTTCCTTTTTCCACACTTGCAATGGTTTCAATTCCTAATTAGCAACCTCAATGTCTAGTAATGTTGATAGATCAGTGTGGTTATATTGAGCTATCAATTCTATTAGCTTCTTCTCTAGTGGGGCTACATACCCTTGAAACTTCTGCTCACTTAACTCACATACAAAATCATAAACTGGAAGTACTAGAGGGTACTTATCTTCATGCTGGCCAACTCCCACTAATATTAACTTTAATCTCTCATCTCTTGGGACCCATTTGTTCAAGATTGGTATGGCTAACATCTTATCTCTTTGGTACAATCTCATTGCCCGTACCATCAATGCATAGTTTTCATACACACTATTAAGTCTAACTTGAATCTTCTCATTTAGATGCATTAGGATAGTGCAAATGAATTTTGATATGTTTTCATACATTGTGCCTTGAGCTTTCTCCAACAACTTCTTATATGTTTCAATTTTCAGAAGCAATTTCTCTCTATCAGATGAACTAGAGCCTGGTCTACTTAATTCTTCCTTTGCAAATGATTCCTGTCCCCAACTGTATGGTACTATTGGTAAGGCCTGGTCATGAGGTGAATGCTGTGAAGATGCCATTGGAGAAGCTGGAGGTGGGTGGCTTGAGCTGGGTTGACCCTGTTCTCTTTGCATGTCTCCTCTTTGTTTATAAAGTGCCAATTCAGTTTCTAACACAACCACTTTTTGTTGGCTATTATCATAATCATCAAGGAGTTCTCTGTATTTAGTTTTGAGGTTATCTCTCTCCAGAGTAAGACCTTCCACAGTTGCTCGAGTGAACCTAGCAACATTGACAACCATGTCTACAACTTCCAAAGCTGGGGTATTAGCAACTCTCTTTACAAGAAATTTCCCACTAAAATATGATGGCTCTGCCAGAGCTGAAGTCTTGGATCCTAAAGATAATGACCATATTTCCAATGCATCCCAATGCTCAATGAATGATGAACCTCAAAGTGCCATTTCCAATTCTTATTTTGTTTGTATGAGAGGCCTTTCAACCCTTCTTATGGCATCTAAAACAATAGCATTAGAAATATTCCATTCTGACAATAACAACACACCACATTTCTTTACAAGCTCTCTGCCCTCT